>CM023200.3:47460806-47478467 GCA_004115045.4 Sinella curviseta
AGAGAGCGAAGCATCACCAAAAAATTAATGCAGGACAGTATACCCCTCTGTTGCTATGTCTTTTAGATAGCAAGCAACGGGAAAGGGAGAATAGGCTCACGCGGTCTCTCTCACTCTCTCTCCTACGCATAACACACACACTACAGCCAGCAGCAATGCTCCACTTCTCCGTCTCTCTCCTTCTCGCTTTACAACGTGAAAGGGTATGCCAAAAAGACCAAAGCAGCTCACGAAACTTAACACAGGGCAGTATACCCCTCTGTTGCTATGTATTCTGCTGCTTGCTGTTATGTTGGTTGAGTGCTCCTGTTGCGTGTTGTTGGTGTGGTGTTTTTTGTTGTGTGTGTAGCGCGAACAGGTGGAGTGCGTGGCGTGCAGAGGTCGGTAAATATGCCCAACGTTTGGAGTAATTATTTAATTACTCCAAAACTATTTGGAATTTTTTTAAACTGATTGCACAGTTTAAACAACAAGACGATGGCGCATAATTAAGGCTGAATACCATAGCAATATTACATTAAATTACAATAATATTTGTATGTAACGACAACGGTCGTTATGGTATTTGTGACTGCGAAACATGTACCCTGTTGTTTCAGTCAGCTTGAAGGTAACTTGGTTCAGTTTAGACCACCGCGCAAAAGCTATCTTTGTTTTTGTGATTTCCCTACCACTGCCATTCTTTACGCTCTTACCTTACCTTACTTATCTTTCCACTCTTAACTTAACTTACTTATCTTTCCACTCTTAGCTTACCTTACTTATCTTTCCACTCTTAGCTTACCTTACTTATCTTTCCACTCTACCTTCTCTTCAACCTACTCATTTCTGTTTTGTTCAGCCTTGAACATTTTTTCTAAAAAGCCTATGTGCTATTATTTGCCTATGAGCATTATTACGCCTATGAGCATTATTCCGCCTATGAGCATTATTCCGCCTATGAGCATTGTTACGCCTGAACATTCTCAGACATATTAGCTTATCTAAATTTTGAAATATAACATCGTAAAAAATTGTATTAATAATCCTCTTTTTGAAAATGCCTAAAAAGCAAGAAACTCCAGCAGAACGTCGTGCACGTCTCGACAAAAATAATGCCGCTTTGGCCGCTAAAAGAGCGGCAGAAACTGATGAACAACGTGAGGCAAGACAAACTAAAGACCGAGAGTCAAAACGAGCACGCAGGGAAAATGAAAACGAGGAAGAAGCAAGGTTACGGCGAGAATTCCATGCAAATGTTGAACGCAGCCGGGTTGAAAGTCTGTCTGAGACAGAAGCTACTGCACGAAGATCTCTTCGTGCAACCCAACAACAAAACCGAGTAGCAAATCTGTCTGAGACAGAAGCTACTGCACGAAGATCTCTTCGTGCAACCCAACAACAAAACCGAGTAGCAAATCTGTCTGAGACAGAAGCTACTGCACGAAGATCTCTTCTTGCAACCCAACAACGAAACCGAGTTGCAAATCTGCCTGAGGCAGAAGCTACTGCACGAGGGCTGATTCAAGCTGAACAACATCGTCAAAGTTACGCTGTTAGACGAAACAATCAGCGGTCCGCCTTATCAAATGCAATTGATTCGTACCTTACTAACGAAAATAACGTATTGCAGCATGATTGCGGAGGCATGACATACATTTGTCAAGCATGTCAATCTCTTAATTTTAAAGATGAAATATCAGGAAACATGGCAACCCGTTGTTGCTCCAAAGGTAAAAATAAACCACCACAATTGCCTAACTATCCGGAAAATCTAAGAAGTCTTTTAACAAAGCAAGACCCATTCTCCGATAATTTTCGAAATAACATACGCTCCATTAACAATTCATTTGCATTTGCATCAATGGGAGCTAACTTTGCTAAACTACCTCCAGGTGGACCATTCTGTTTTAGAATTCAGGGGCAGATTTATCATAGAACAGGAACTTTACACCCATGTGAAGGAGAACATCGACAATATGCTCAATTGTATGTCCTCGATCCGGCAGAAGCAACTGAAGAAAGGTTGAAACATCCAGCAAATGCCGAATGTCACCCCGAATTAATGCATCGCGTAGCATTGATTATGCAAGAAGTTAATGAGTTTGTAAGATCTTACCGGATGTTACATGAAATTGTAGAAGAGGCAGCAGACAGCGGCTTTGATGATACGATAACAATGGCAATCAAAAATGACAGACAGGCTGACCCGCGAAGATATAACGAGCCAAGGGTATCAGAAGTGGCAATTGTGTTTGACAATTTTGATGGAGAACCGCCATTTAATAGGGATATTTTAATTCATCCCAGGTGCGATCCTCATAATCCAAATGCTTCCAAACTCAAAAGGATAAGCATATTGGATCCCAATTTAGATGCAATGACTTATCCATTATTATTTCCATCCGGCGAACAAGGATGGGGCGTAGATCTTCAGAGACAAGGTGCAAACCAGAGAACTCGAATGTCCCAAATGGATTATTATGGACATCGAATGTCTGTTCGTAAGGACTTCAATCCAATTCTACATGCTGGAAGGCTGACCCAACAATACATTGTAGATTCATACGTAAAAATGGAAGCAAATAGGTTGAACTATTTACGTACAAACCAACCAAAGCTAAGAGTTGACAACTACAAAGGGTTCGTTGATCATATTCACGGTGACGATAATACTCAACCTGGAAAGGCAGTTATACTTCCATCTACATTTGAAGGCAGTCCAAGAAATTATCAACAACGGTACCAAGATGCCATGGCCATGGTCACAAAATTCGGTAAACCCGATTTTTTTATAACAATGACGTGCAATCCGAAGTGGCCCGAAATTTTAAATAATATTGAGCCTTGGGAAAGATCAGAAGATAGACCCGATATTGTCTCACGAGTTTTTAATATAAAAAAGAACGCTCTTTTAAAAGATCTTGAAGCAGGCCTTTTTGGAAAATTGCAATCCATTATTCATGTTATTGAATTTCAAAAAAGAGGCCTACCACATGCACACATATTGCTTACAGTGATGCCAGACTTTAAATTAAAAGATGAGTCCGAAATTGACAAATTTGTCAGCGCAGAAATTCCATCTGAAGAATATCCACTTCTTCGCGAGAGAGTGCTGAAACACATGGTCCACGGACCGTGTGGTACAAGTAATCAAAAGAGTCCATGTATGCAAGATGGAAAATGTTCAAAGAAATTTCCCCAACAGTTCCAAGATGCCACGATTGGAAACGTAAATGGTTATCCACTGTATCGCCGTAAAGAAGGGCCAACTGCTGAGAAAAAAGGTAGAACAATAAATAATCAATGGATTGTTCCCTACAATCCATATCTGTTGCTAAAGTACAACTGCCATATCAATGTTGAAGTGTGCGCTTCAATTAAAAGTGTGAAATATCTTTTTAAATATGTCTACAAAGGTCATGATGCGGCTCAAGTAAATGTCAGCCAACGAGATGAACTTTTAGACTTTGTTGACGGTAGATATGTCAGTGCCCCAGAAGCAGTATGGCGCATATTTGGATTTTCAATGCACAAGCAATCCCACTCAGTAATGAGACTCGATGTCCATTTACCAAATGAGCAAGCTGTATATTTCAATGCTGATGCAGTACAGCAAAATCCAGATGCCGCTCTGCAAAATGCAGAAAGAAAGCAGTCCACCCTACAGGCGTGGTTTAATTTAAATATTAGTCACCCTGAAGCAAGGGATTTCCACTATTGGGAGATACCCGATAAATATTGGTTTGACAAGAATAAAGTTGACGCACAAAAAGGAAACTACCTTACCAATGGGTTGAAAGAGTGCGCAACTCACATAACACAATTGGCAGAATGTATAATGTTGCTGTTAGTGACCCAGAAAGATATTATCTCAGAATATTATTACTCCATGTAAAAGGAGCCACTTCGTGGTCTGACTTACTCACCGTAAATGGTGTTCAATGCGAAACGTTTAGAGAATCCGCCAGATTACGCGGTTATTTAATTGATGATAAAATCTGGGAAGATACCCTCGAAGATGCATCGATTTTTCAAATGCCTTATCACTTGAGACAGATATTTGCATACATATGCCTGTTCTGCTCTCCCACAGAGCCAAAAAACTTGGGAATAAATTTAAATCTCAACTTACTGAAGACATTTGTCACAAACGGCATCACGGGATAAATGAATGTTTAGATTGTGAGCAATACGCTTTGAAGGATGTGCAAAATGTATACCTTACGCATGGGAAATCTTGGTCACATTTACAATTACCATTTCCACCAATAGATTTTGGTTCAAATGAATCTGAATATGATGTTGAGCAAGAAATATTATTCGGAGCCGAAATGCACTTGACATTAAATGCTCAACAAAGGGCGGCATTTGACGCTATAATGGAAGCTATCAATGACAACTCCATTTCTCCCAAGTGTTTCTTCTTGGATGGACCTGGTGGAACAGGAAAGACTTATTTGTATAATACTTTAATGCATTGCATTCGCGGAAATGGTGGAGTTGTACTCCCAGTTGCGACAACAGGAGTTGCAGCAAATTTGCTTATTGGAGGCAAAACTATGCATTCGCAATACGGACTTCCACTTGAGTTAAATGAGTGCTCAGTATCTCGATTTACAGCAAAATCCGATGAAGGTAAAGCCATTATAAATGCTAAGCTGCTACTGATTGATGAAAGCACAATGGCTGCATCGAATGCAGTTAACACAATTGACAACCTGCTAAGGGAACTGATGTCTACTATAGATAATCGGCGTAAATATGTTCCTTTTGGTGGAAAACCAATCCTTTTTGGAGGCGATTTCAGACAATGTCTGGTGGTTATTCCTCATGCCAAACCAGCAGAGATAGTACAAAACTCAATAAGGTACTGCAAGGCTTGGCCAAATATCAAGCGATTCTCCTTGGTCAACAACTTGAGATCTGAGGATACAGAGTTCAGTGCATGGCTGCTCCAGCTGGGTGATGGAACCCTTACAAATGAAGACGGCCTTAACTCAGACATGATCGAAATTCCTAAAGAATTTATTACTAACGAAAATTTAGTAACAGAGATATATGGTCATGATATTAATGAACAAGACTTTAGGAACCTGGCCAATAGAGCTATTTTGACACCTAAAAACAAGACCGTGGATAAAGTCAACGAGGAAATTATTTCCAAATTAAACGGAGAGCCGGTGATTTATTACAGCACTGATGAAGCAAACTGCGATGATCCAGCAGATGCTGCTAATTTTCCCATTGAGTTTTTGAACACACTCAATCCGTCTGGCATTTCACCGCATGTGCTAAAGCTTAAGGTGAATACAATTGTCATTCTCTTAAGAAACCTCGACACTAAGAGGGGATTGTGTAATGGAACCCGCCTATTAATACGGGAGTTGAAGCGAAATGTTATTATTGCCGAAATCCTAACTGGAAGTGGTAAAGGAAACGTGGAACTTATACCACGTATTATTCTTGATAGCACACGGTCTTCAGACATCCCTTTCAAGTTACGCCGAAGGCAATTCCCTATAAAGCCAGCTTTCGCGATGACAATTAATAAGGCTCAGGGACAGACACTTGATAAGGTAGGTATACTTTTACCGGAACCCATATTTGGCCATGGACAATTATATGTAGCATTTTCTAGAGCTAAGAAAGCGTGTAATGTGAGAGTGAGGATATTTGATACTCCACATCAGGGCAAATTAATTAATGGCTCGGATAAGGTATTTACCCGGAATATAGTATACCGGGAGGTACTTTAAAATTATTTCGGGATCAATGATCCTATCGAGAAGGAAAACTCAAAACAAACCCGCATAATTAACAATGCGTAGTAGAGTGAAGCCCTCTACCTGATGAGGCCAAGGCTAGGCCGAAACGCATTAATATTTACAAATACCATTATCTAATGTTAGTGCACTTAGTGCACTAACTGGCCTTTTCTAGTGATAAATAGTAAAAACATCCGTGGCTAACAATAAGATGAGTTTTGCTAAATGGATTTTTAGAACAGACTATATACTTTTATGCATAATTTTAGAAACTCGGTAAATGCAGCTTTATAAGCATCAATTATGTACGCGTAATAGGTACTAATGATGGACTAGCGTATTTCTTTTGTATTTCAAGGTCAAGATCCTCGCACGCTAACTAATACACAGATCGTATGTATTTTTAATTAAAAAAAAAAAGTTACCTTGAGTAAAACACTCTTGTCTAGTCCTTCCAAGGGCTGCGACAACAAATTTCGCAAAGTTTCCTCCGACGCTGCTAATGATGATGCTGTACCTGTCAACTTTCTTTCATTGTCAACTTTTCCATGCGAAACGGAATGAACATCATTGTCAACCCGCTTATTTAAATTTCTAACAACTGAGGAGCGATTATCATTGCCATTTCGATGTTGTCGATCATTATTCAGTGACGGCGATAACGACGATGACTCAGCTAGGGTGTTTGGTAACAGCGGCGGTAATGGTACGTTTTCACTACTGAAAGCACTGCGACTCCCTAAAATACTATTTTTATAAAGCTTCGAATGCGTAGTAGAAAGTACTTCTCCCTGAACGACATCACAATAATTAAAAGTGTTTAGGAGAAAACTAGTAAGCAGAATAAATTTTAACAGTGGTCGAAATAAATTTGAAACGGTTGCAGTTGAACTAATGATGATGACATTATTATTATTACTGCTTCTTTTAAAACTTTTACATTCGTATGCATGTATAGCAGCAGTAGCAATATCATCGGTAGTACTATAATTAGAGATACTACCACCACGAGAAGTTTTCGAATTTAATAAAGTTTTTGCGACTGTGACGGTGTAAACAGTGTTATTTGACAAGGACTGCTGCTGCGACGTTTCTGTCTCAATTTCCTTTTTGTTGACAGCAGTAAAACCTCGGTACTTTGAATTTGTTGGGAGCCCACTTTCCATTATCAACTTATTTTCACCATCATCCCCACAAAAAGACTGTTCACTTAACCAATCATCATTCTGCTCACTCTCTTGTGGCTTTGATTGTGTTAATGATGATGATGATGATGCTGGTAACCTAATTTTTGTACATTTATTTTGAGCACCAGTACCCCTGTCACAATGACCGTTTCCTCTGCAGTTTGCAGGATTCTTCCCGTAAACACCGTTCTCAGCAGCGTCGCATTCAATGGCTTCTTCAATTCCTTTGTTCAACTTTTCATTCACAGCGTCGTCGTCCACTTCTCTGCCACTAAATTCGTCATAATAATTGTGTCTTCTTTTTGGGGTAATGGTAGCACAACCCGAGCATTTTTTGCATTTCTTCCATTCATGCCTTTGTTGTATCAAGTTCTTTTTTCCTTCACGCAAAGAACTGCAACTGCAATTTCGATGTCTTTTATCCTCTTCTTGCGGATAATCACAATTGATAGTTGTGCTTGTGCTATTTTTGTTATTTTCTGAACTCCATTCAATGTGATTGTCTCCTAATTGGATGCCATTTCTCTCCATCGGGTCATTTCCAATTTGTTGTTGTTGTTGTCGTTTTTGCGTAGGGGTTTCAGGATTTTCCATGAACATATTTTGGAAATTGGGTTGGTTGGTAGATACATCCTGATGATGTGACAGTGATCCTCCATCCACTGAATTGACTTGACAGTCCAGTTTTTGCAGGACTTTTTGGGGGATAACCATGTTGATGGGTAAAAATTTCACTGTGTTGAGTCAATATTTCGAATGTCAGCCAATCATGTTGTCAGTTAGGATGGGGAAATTACATCATTCTTACTTTTTTAATGTGACAATTAACAGGGAAGACGGTGAAAAACCTCATTTGTCTTTATGGGAGTGTTTTGAAAGAAAAATACTGATCCACGCAATTAGCATACCATCGCCATTCACTGTATCCGAAGAGATTGGATTGGTATTTTCGATAAATGATAACGTTGCTGAAGAAAGTATAATATGCATATTAGGTAAGCAAATATGCATACGAACAAACAAACAAATAAACGTAAACAATGAGTTTCTTTTTACTTTCCTTATCGCAACCGTTGTTCCATTTTTCAGTCAGTCAGTGATGCACACAGAACGATACCACCAATTCGTGATTCGTAAACTCTGATACACCCTTTGAATTTGGATCGCTGCCAATGGTGGTTTTAAAATGCACTAAAACTGGCCGACATGAAAATCATCATCTCTTAACCAAAATGTAAACTTGCAGGACAACAACACAGTACAGCGTTAACAAACAAAACAATGGTAAATTGCGTTGGTCAAAAACATGATTTGGTCATTCTATTAAACCTGTCACTGTCAACCGTCCCATAATTTTCAAATTTTGAACATCTTCGTGAACAAAAACATGTTTATACTTACACAACTATACCACGCACTCACATCTATGCCCATTCCGTCATATAAAAAATGATATATGTCATAATGAGATTACCGGAAAATATATCGATTTTCAGCTATAGCCACATCCTTAACATGGTCATAAAAACATGGCCATCGGCTTTAATAAACAATCATTCTATTTTCTCCCCGCCACCACGAGTTTTCCATTCAACTTTTCATTTCATAGCAAACGATTTATGGTATTCAAAGTTAAAACTGCACCGTGGCCAATGTAACAATCAAATACACCACACCACATTCACTGGTATGAAAAGTATTTTAACCTGCGTTACAGTTTTTTTTGCACATAAAACTATAAACAAACATGCGTACGGGAAGGGAAAAAACTTTGAATGGTCACATAAACAAATTCCACTTGAAACGCCACATCGTTGAGTTGGGACTGACCCAACCGGCTCAGCTCGGCTTATGTGATTGACTGTCTAACCGACTGAACTCGTCCGTCACAATAATAGTGAGAAAAGTTTGGCAAAAAATAGAGTCACCAAATAATAGAAATGTCTCTCTAGATTCTCTTTTCATCGTGATGCTGCTCGTAGCAATATTGCAGGAGCAGTGCTAAAAATAACGAATAAAAAACGGTCAACTCGCAACAACAATCAGCTCAAACTCTGAAATCATTTTAACAGCATCAAACGCCAAAAAATTGTATAAATAATATAGTTTTGTGTGCATGCATGCAATGCATCATGCTTCATGATTTTTTCTGCATGCTACGACGAAGCTGCTGCTGCAATGAATAGGCAAGCTTAGTCTCATGAAGCTTCACCGTCTGTAATTCACTAGTACAATTTTTACTGATTAAGTATTAAAAATATATAACAAACTATGTATTTCAGGTATGCACATAACTCAACGCAACGGAATGCACAAATAACACACACACAGACAATGTGTAATCATATCACATTGTTGTCGTAGGCCAACAAAGAGAATTTTTACTTTACGCACGCTGTCGCTGTTGATGCTGTGCACAGCATAGCAGAGACTTCACGTTGTCAGATTTTGTGGATGTATGGAAAGCAAGATGTGAACTCACAACGTACTATATCATCTTATCCTTTTTTGTCAATTGACTTTGCCGTTGAATGTGTAACAATGCATGGAGAACGCTGCTGATATATGTATGTATACAGAGATCACACACCGCGACATAAAATACAGCTCAAGTAATTTTGGCTAAAATATGCAGAAAAATTTACCTTATTATCTGTAATAATGTACACGACAGGACAGAGCGGTGGTGGCGATTATTGAATAAACCATGAACATTTAAGTTCGCTCACACCAACATATAATGTGGCAAAAAAATAATTGTGATAATACGAAATGATAGTTGATGTCGTGGTTGTCGTGATTTGATTTCAGGGTGTCCTGTCGTCGTGGTCAGCTAAGTACAGAGAGATAAAAAATTACGACTAGAACGCACTGCGATGTTACGATGATCCGCGGAGATAGTCTCGATGCGTTCGATGAACGATCTTTGCGGGGAGATGTTTATGGGTGTGTTAATCGATTGTTGATATATTCTAGTCAGAGTTCATGGAAGTACTAACTTCAATATTTCGAAATAGTTAAAATCATTAGAAATACTCGAAGGGATCTACACTGCAAGTTAAAATTTGCTCAAAGATGTGGCTGCATAATGCATGAGTAGGTATGCAAAATACTTTACACATGTTCTTGGGATAACTAGTAGCCCAAAAAATCACTTTCAAATTAATGCTGTACGTCCATCATCAACGTTATATTTCGACTTTTAATGCAAGTTTTTAAAAATGTATATAAAGCACGCGTATGCACATGATGCAAAGCAAACGAAAAGAAAGGTTATATGAGAGCGTAATTCTGTTATTGTAGTAGGGTTGAGCTGGTATAATAATTAAGATGGTCCCTCATTATATTGGACTACATCAATTCAATGTTCGTTTCATGAATACATATAGTAATGGCAATGGTGGCATTTTTTGGAATAAGTATAACTTAAAGGATTTTGCAGTCTTGTGTATTAGTATTTACACACATAACATTTCCTAAGTGCTTGATCGTCTATTACGCATAAAGTAAGTAAAGTAGAAGAATTTCATACTATGAAAAGGGCAAATCTGCTGTACTTTTCAGCATTTTAAGCTAAATGTAGCGTAAATTTGCGTTGCAAATATATTGCAACTTGAAACAGTTTACAAATCTAATCTGTAAAATAATATGTAATATGCGCAATAAGTAGTATTTGCTATAAATAGAACCTGGCATCGTCAATACAATAAAATTGATATTGATTTTCAATCTACAACTATTGTAATAATTACTGTATGCTTTTTGGTAAAACTTCTTGGATTTAACAACGGGTCTGAATGTAGCAAGAACATTTTAATTTTAAATACTAAGTATTTACGTATGACGCTTGTCGTTTGTATATTAATTGTTTTCTCGTTTGTAGCGTACAAACTTCAGCGTTGCAAATCTTCTGAAGAAAATAAATATAGGAAAATACTGTTTTAAACTACAATATTGTAGTGTATGTAGATACACACATAAAATGAATTATTATGATTTTGAATAATGTCTTATCAAAATATGAATATATACAAATAAGTTGTAATTGGTTTGATTTGAGATTGCTGCTATGAGCCTATGTGCAGACTAGATAATTTGTTGTCTCTAGTCTGGAGAATATTGAGAATTTAGTTAATACTCCTGAGGAAGCCAAGAATCTCCTCAGACCATTTCTAGCATTCAAACTTGTTCAATCTCCTGTTATCTACACAGAATAAACTCACTTACTTTCTAAGGCAAAGAATCTACGCCTACCAGCAAAGCACATCATTTCTACGGTCATCTCTATGCTCATCAGCATCATCATAAAATAATACGCACACTCGCATACACAACATTGGCGACGAGTGTGTTTCCTGAAAGTTTTGTGAAAATTTCTGTAAAATTTGCAGTTTTTAAAGTGATTGGGGTAATTTGATAACTCCTTTCATGAGTGACAAAGGCAGTACTACGCATTCTCAGCCTGAGGACGACGATTCCGAGAGTGAAACCGCGTCCACATCCACACAGACACCACACACACCTCACACGGATCCTAAAGCTAAAACAAAGTCAAAGAAAGCACCTGAACCGAATCCAAAACCGAAAACCAAAATCAGAATACTCAGAATGGCTACAATTGGATTTTTGAAGCAATTTGCGCCATCAGCAGATGATTTTGAGGACTGGGTAGGAACGTTTCAATCCTATCTTGTGGCAAACGATTTCAATCCCAAGAAGGATGCTGATAGTGAGAAGAAATGTAAGAACATTTTTCTCTCTGCGATCGGACTGGAAAGCTATGCGCTTCTGAAAAGTCTGATCTCGCCATCAACATTGGATTCCAAGACGATGGACGAACTTATCAAGGTCCTGACAACACATATAAAACCTTCACCAAAAGCTATAGCAGAAAGGTACAGATTTATGTCAAGAAAACAGCGTCCTACGGAAACCGGCAGCCAGTTTCTAGCAGCTCTAAGAAGTATGGCAACTCACTGTCAATTCAAGGATTTGGATGAACGTCTTCGCGACCAATTCATATTTGGATTGAGCAACGAAAGAGCGCAGAGGGCTCTATTCTCCCAAGACGACTCAGTCAAGATTGATGACTGTTTGAAAACTGTGGTGGCAATGGAACTAGCAGTTACCAGCACCGCAATAGTTCGTGGTGAATCAAATACGCAGGAGGAATCAGTGAACAAAATTTCCAAGCAGAGGTCTCAATACGGCAACAGCCACAACAAGCAACAAAAGCAACAACAGAGTGGGAATAACTCAAAGCAGCAGAAAAACAACAACAAGCAGCACTCCCAACAGCAGGGAAAGTTTTATCATGGCAAGCAGCGGAATCAAAATAATAATTCCGATTGTTCGAGATGCGGATCCAGTGATCACCAGCAACACCAATGCCCTCATAAAGAAGCCGAGTGTTATAAGTGTCACAAGACCGGTCATTTTGCCAGCATGTGCCGCACCAAGAAGACTGCTAACACCAACAACGTGGTTGCTGTGACAAATATTCATAATGTTAAAGACGTGATGAATACTGATCCAATCATGGTCAACGTAAAGATAAATGATTGTGATGTGGAAATGGAGTTAGATAGTGGCTGTCCGACCAGCATCTTATCGAAGACAGACTGGCAGAATCTGAAGAAACCGGATTTGGTAAAATCGGACAAGATTTTTCGCTCATACAGTGGAGATACATTTAAGGCAATTGGCGAGTTAAATGCATATGTTGAATACAACGGGGTGAGAAAAACGTGGTCCATTCCAGTGTGCCAAGGAGCGTCACTTTTTGGAAGAGACTTTCTCTACCTCTTCAAGTATGATTTTTCCGGAGCCATTACCGACAATAATGTGAACCAAGTCACTACTCCAGCAACAGCAAAAGAAGCACTAGATTCACTGCTAAATGATTATTCCGACATTTTCGAATCACCGACAGCAACAGATCGAGTGAAGAATTTCCAGGCACGTGTCATTTTGAAAGATGACGCATCACCACGATTCCTGAAGGCAAGGCCAGTGCCATACGCATTAAAAGCAAAAGTGGACCAGGAACTGGATTTGATGGAGAAAACGGGAGTCATTCAGAAAATAGAATATTCTGACTGGGCTTCACCACTGGTAGTAGTACCGAAACCCGACGGTCGAGTTAGAATCACCGGGGATTTTAAGTGGACAGTAAATAGTCAATTAAATGTGACTCAATACCCCATAGCAGTGCCTGAAGACATATTCAACCTAATGAATAAAAGTGAGTATTTTTCCAAACTCGACGGAGCAAATGCTTATCATCAGCTAGAGTTGGATGACAACAGCAAGAAATTTTTGGTTATCAATACCCACAGAGGTTTGTACCAGTATCAAGTACTACCGCAGGGAATAGCGTCATCCCCAGCTATTTTCCAAGAGGTAATGGATAGAATGCTGCAGAGTATTCCAAAGACGGGAGCCTACATTGATGATACGCTACTCGCAGGGAAAACAATACCTGAGCATCTGGAGAATCTGAAAACAGTTTTCGAGCGTTTCAGAAAGTTCAACTTCAAACTTAGCAAGCCAAAATGCAAGTTGATGAAGACATCAGTGGAATTCCTGGGTCACTGCATCTCTAAAGAAGGGATCAGCACAACAAACAGTAAAGTGAATGACATTGTGAATATGAAAGTGCCAACTGATTTGCCAGAGCTTTCATCATTCCTTGGACTAGTTAATTTCTACGGCAAATTCATGAGTGAATTGTCTGACTTGTGTGAGCCTTTGTACCGACTACGTCAGAAAGACGTTCCATGGAAGTGGTCATCAAAATGCCAAGCAGCCGTTGATGCGGTCAAGAAGAGGATCACCACAGCACCAACACTAGCCCTATTCGACCCAGACTTACCCATTGGGGTATCGTGCGACGCATCACCAGTTGGCGTTGGAACAGTTTTGTTTCACAAAATGAAGGACGGTTCGGAGAGACCAGTCGCTTTTGCGTCACGCACGTTGAGTGATACAGAAAGACGCTACAGTCAAATCGAAAAAGAAGGACTGGCGATCATTTTTGCTCTAAAACGGTTCTACAAATATTTATGTGGGTCTAAATTTCTATTGATCACAGACCACAAGCCGTTAGTTTCCATATTTGGCCCAAAAGGAAAACTTCCTACATACGTCGCTACACGTTTACACCACTGGAGCCTGTTTTTGAACCAGTTCCAATATGATGTGGTTTATCGTAAATCATCAGACCACGGGAATGCAGATGCCCTGAGCCGCCTCCCAACCAAAAGTACAGAGAAAAATAGCGACACCGCCCTAGAAGCTTCCGTTCATCAAGTGAAGAATGATCAATGCGGAATATTACCAGTGACAAGCAAGCAGATAAAAAATGCAACAGCACGAGATGTGACACTGTCCAGAGTAATGCAATTTATTGCTTCCGGGTGGCCCAAGAAATTACCAGAAGAAGACAAATTTCTACAGCCCTACTTCATCAGAAAAGAAGAGTTGGCAGTCGTAGATGGCGTCATTATGTGGGGGATTCGAGTTGTCATTCCTCCCAAACTCAAGCAGAAAATTTTGGAGCAACTACACGAATGCCATTTCGGCATTGTTCGAATGAAATCGTTAGCCCGACTCCATGTTTGGTGGCCAAATATTGATAAACAGATTGAAGAGACAGGCAAGGAGTGCATCGTTTGTCAAGCTAACCAGCCTGACCCTCCCAGTGCACCGCTGCACCCTTGGCAGTTTCCGGAGCGAGCATGGCAACGGATACATATGGACCTGGCCGGGCCCTTCCAAAACAAGATGTGGCTCATCATGGTGGATGCCTATTCAAAGTGGCCAGAGGTCTTCTGTCTCAACAGTATTACCACCGACAGCGTTTTACTCAAGTTATGTGAAGTCATCAGCAGGTTTGGAATACCTGAACAAATTGTTACGGATAATGGCAGACAGTTCACCAGCAGCGATTTTGAAAATTTTTGTCAAGAGTCGAAAATAAAACATTTGCTGTCTTCAGCCTATCATCCACGGTCCAACGGGGAAGCAGAACGCTTCGTGAGAACCTTTAAGGAAGGCATGAAACCCGACGACCTACCTGTGAGCGCCCGCTTATCAAGATTCCTGTTCCGGTATCGTGTTACTCCGCACAGTACAACTGGAGTCAGCCCGTCCGAGCTATTATTAGGAAAACGGATAAGAACGCGATTGGATCTTGTTCGTCCCGACATCAAAGGTAGCGTTAACAAGGCGCAAGCAAGACAAGAAGCAGCGTATAACCATGGCGTTAAAAGCAGAGAAATTCTACCTGACCATATCGTGTGGGTAAAAACCTACAGCAAGAATGAAGAAAAATGGACAAGGGGGAAAGTGGTACGCGCTCTTGGACCAGTAACTTATGAGGTGGATTGCAGTGGCCGGCTGTACAAGCGTCATGTCGATGACATTCGACAAGCCAGTGGCAAAGTCACCTTGGACCAGGGAAAGGTTGACGCACCCGTCCTTGAGGATGCTTCCAGAGTCGGAGTCTCTACTGACGAGGCTTGCGGATTGGCAGCAGGCAAGGATTCCCAAATAGCAGCTACAAGCAACACACTGGCACCACCCAAGAAGAGGACTCGTAAGCAGCAGAAGCAGTAGTAGCAATTAAGTTAATTTTCCTTTTAAAATTACTGTAATGAATTATTAAAAGAATGGAAGAAAGGGATGTAGTGTATGTAGATACACACATAAAATGAATTATTATGATTTTGAATAATGTCTTATCAAAATATGAATATATACAAATAAGTTGTAATTGGTTTGATTTGAGATTGCTGCTATGAGCCTATGTGCAGACTAGATAATTTGTTGTCTCTAGTCTGGAGAATATTGAGAATTTAGTTAATACTCCTGAGGAAGCCAAGAATCTCCTCAGACCATTTCTAGCATTCAAACTTGTTCAATCTCCTGTTATCTACACAGAATAAACTCACTTACTTTCTAAGGCAAAGAATCTACGCCTACCAGCAAAGCACATCATTTCTACGGTCATCTCTATGCTCATCAGCATCATCATAAAATAATACGCACACTCGCATACACAACAAATATTATTATATTATATTCAGTTTATATACCTACATATATAACAGGAACTCAATTCAGCAGTTGTTCAAATTTAAATCTTCCTTGCTTCACGTCAGTTAAGATGCAAGCGAGTGTGCAAAGATGCAGAAGAAAGAAACTGAAATTGAAACTGACCTACCTATTCCCTTCAAAATTATGTCGGTGGCCGGCACTAACCAACCTACACCTACTTTGCTCTTGCACTGTGCTAATGTGTTTTGAAACAACACCTTGCCAGTTTCCCCCTTTTAAAATTAAAAGCTGTTGTTTTTATATACATATTATTATAAAAGCATTTTTTTCATTCTTTCTTTCTTTAATATTATGGCACACTTCGTGTTCCCGATACTCCCTGACATGGAAAAAAATCAGCTACGAAGATATACTTAAATTTGAATTACACACGTTGTGAATTAAAAAGTAAAAAACGGCCACACATGCATTTACGTGCATTTCTCAAATATTTTAATATTTTACACAGATATAACGGTTGTGTCCGTTTAAAAATAAGAAGAAATGAAAGATTTTCTTACAAACCTCTAAACACAAGATATGCTATGTTTAAATGCAAATATTGCACCTCGTACACTCTAGCAGCAAATTAATCGTGCCCTTGTACCTGTCATGATTAAGATTAAACTATCGTAATTAACCTAACATCATAATATATCAAGAAGTCGTGGTTGCATCTTTCAAACAATTAGATGTTACAACTTGCAAAATAATGATTAATCTAACATTTATCTTGCCAGTTATGATCTTTTGTTTCGTTCGTTGTTGATATACTGTTAGAAAATCAACTTTTTGATCTTATCAATCGTACAACGACCATTTACTTTTAAATATCACCTTGACTGGTACATCTAATCATTTACTTTTACAGCGTTTATTATCGCATCATCTTTCTCTTCTCGTTGATATTGGGAAATCAAATCCAACGGATCATTGTGTTGATTTGAAGGATGCTATGAATATAAAATCTTAACTTTACTTAAAATTTCGCAAGAAAATATGCATTTTTAGTATCATGGACATCTGCATATCTACAATATAATATGCTTGCATGTGGTTTTTTGTGGCTCATGATGCCACAGGGACAGGATTATAGCCAAGAGTTTCACCCTAAGCACTATTACAATTAATTAACATGGTCAGTTCAAATGATGAATAATACAATATCCTTCGATAATTATTATTGTCTTGCCATAATGAAAAGTGTTGACATTTACCTTCTTTATTTTGTCAATGTCTACGTATACGTAACCTTAAATTCGATTACTACAGCTCGTGAACTAGAAATTAAGTTGAACTGGCCATTAGCAGCAATATTGCTGTTTTATGCGGAATGCATGGCCGCTACAGACATGTTTTTGGCTTCTGTAAAAAATAAAATCAATTCTGGCAATCGACCGTCGGCTAATGATTCGCGAAGTGATGACTATTTTCATGCCTATTGCTATTATGACATTTAAAGGTTGAAAGCATGCAAATGATTCACACGTTGGAATTCAATTACGTGACAATGAAATAATTAAGCTACAATGCAACAATGCATTCCTGCGGTGATGTTCGCTCGATGCATCCGATCGCTATTAATAAAACGACATGATGTTGTCAAAACATGTTCTAAAATGCTTTCA
>CM023200.3:47478567-47685131 GCA_004115045.4 Sinella curviseta
TATTCACTCCGCTGCACTGTCATCAATTATTCATCCAAAATGTAGACTGACAACTATAATTTCTATTCTCTAGATTTTCTCGACGAATCCTGAGGCCCAGAAAGTGTTTAGATGATCTTATAATTTAATTAAAGCGTTAAAACAAGATGCCATACGTACACGTTTCCGTGACTTGATCATATATATTAAAAATCGACAGGGGACTCAAAGCACTCGGAGCATCATTACCAACTTATCATGACATATTTGACCTTTTACGCAACAGAAAATGAACTTCTAACGGCTGTAATTTACATTCTGAATGTAATCTAAGTGAATCACTTTCAGTGAATTGCAGAGAATATGCCTATAATATAGGCGATGTATGGAATTTGCGTTATTGTATTAGCTCATATCTGGATATGTAGTAAAAATATAAAGTTACCAAAATAGCCAATTTATTTTCAGTTATGTACGCAGAAGAGATAAGAATATCAAAATAGCCTTACATATCGTTCATGATTCTGATGGTCATGAAGATTGGTTTGTATCTCTTTGATTGTCATTTTACTTTTATTGATTTGATGAGCAGCTTAAATCAGCGCAGCGGGTTTCATAAGATAAGACGATGTTGATGAAGAACAATAGATTAATTTTGACATGACAGATGCATCACTTCAATTACCAGTTTCTCTAATGGGCAAGCAAATGACCTATAATAATGCAACTTAGAAATAGCATGAAGACAACAATGAATTAATAATCTTCTACATTGCTGTTAGTTCCAGTCCCGATCCCCATCTTCCATGGACAAATGCAACACAACATGAGCTTTAAAATATTTTATCACCTTTCTTTATCGTTAATTATATGTAAATATAATTCAATACGTACGATTACAACTGCATTTGCCATGCATGACTTGCGAGCGAGAACATTTACAGTGGCTTCAATAAAATTGATAACAAGTCTATTATGTCACTAACTTTCCAGAATAAAAGTTACGAAAATGTAGACATTTCTGGCTCGTTGCTTCATTTAATTTAATCATCAAACTTTCACCGATTTGCCAGCGCAAGTTAGAAACAAACATCCTTGCTTGGAACAAATGGAAAGCATTTGACCATTAGCATCTGGGAGTATATAAACTGATTAGCAAAGTACCTGACGTATTGTCTATAAGGAAAAAGAGGCTTTTCTTGTCAATGTCAATACCAGCAAACCTTATATAGTATGTCATGTCTATCCCTATTCTTCCTATCTACTGTCCGCAAGCAAACGGTATTAAAATTTAATTAAGCCTTTTTTCTCACATGGATAGCAAAGGTAGCAATTATTTGAAGCAGGGTACCCTTGAATTTTTGTCAATGTTGTACTCACGTTTGAAAACTGAAACTAACGCTATACTGTTGACAACTTTCCAAAAATTCGCCCTTCTGTTCTGTGTATAAAACCACAAATAAATACATATCTGAAACTGAATTGTCATTAAAACTCTTCCTTAAACGATCACTGTCAACTTGTATATTATACTGTTTTGTATTTAAGCGGACCAAATAAACATTTTAATTTAGCATACAGTAGTTGATTTAAAGCATATTTAATACAAAGAAATGTTATAAAATTGAATGATAATGATGACAACGAGGGTTAACTTGATGTATTTAATACTTTGTTGACGAGTTGATGTTGATGAATGGTTCTTAAATGTGTTTCTCAACTCCCACGCGGCACAAGCTCAAGGTAAATATTCTCATTCCTGAGGCATTCCTTATGTAGGCATCACAAGGGGATCATTAAGAAACGCTGTCCGTTGAGTTTATGAAGACTGACTAAATGAACGTTTAAAAAGATTTAACTAATTTTTACATTGTTCTCGTTATTTTATAAAGCTTTGAGCAGAAACCTTACATAAGAGATTCCTACACGCATGCTTGTATAATTTCTTCAATGGATCTATGAAAGTTGTTTAAAATTATTGGTTTCCATTTTGTGTCCTTCTGCTTTAAAATTAAGGATAAATCTACTGTTAGAACAACTGAAACACCATTAAAACGCTATAGCTTTTTCCAAACTCGATACATGCATGCCGTTGAAGGCCAAGGACCTAGCGTTTTATGCTGTTGTACATGTTACTGATTAATGGTCTTTAATAGCATGTCTATAAAGACAAGACAATGTCATGATCCATAGGTACATACATACCTACGTATTAAATGCTGTGCACAAATGTTTTAAAACGAAACGAACTGATGTTATGAAAGAAATGAAACGTAATTTTTCACGCAAATGAGTTAATGAAGAAACACCAAATATTAACTATTCCATGCCTAGACGTGTAGGAGGTGATCATGGCATGAAGATGAAGTAAGTGCATCTTGAAATTGCGCATTTTTATCTCCAATAAAAAACGGCAATTTTTACGCATATCTTTTTACTCGTTTAAAACTTAATGTACTAAAGAGTACTAATGTACTTAATGTACTAAAGAGTACTAATGTACTTAATGTACTACTAAACCAGGCTAAAATGTTGCCGAATGCTACTTCAAGTCCAGAAGTACAAAAAATACGATTATTTATCATATTATATCATACTTAGCTACTAATTATGCACCAACCTTCCATAGAATAATATCACGACAGTGACAAAGGGCGTTTTTCTCAGGTACATAATATCTACATTTTGGAATTTTATAATGATCATGACGATGGAGAACAGGGAAGTTTTACTTTTATAGATTTAAAATCAAAATGGTTACATACATGTCGTCTCTCAATAGTCACCACTCACTTACCGCTGCTTGTCACGTCATGTTATGCTGGACGACTCGGCTACCAAATACATACATACACGTAAACCCTCTGAAGATATATAAAAATGCCGTTAAACGTAAGTATGAAAGTGAAATAATAGGAGTAGAGGACCAAGAAAGTACCTAGCTTAATATTAAAAACATGCATCTTCCTGGAATTATGTAGCTGTTTAAAAGTTATCATTTCAAGAACCAAATGTCATCCAGATAACGTAAAAATTCCATTAACGAAATGGAAAAAAGCTGAAAAGCATTATTAAATCTTTTATATTCGTGCATGTCATCCTACAAAGCATTACAGAACAGTTTTCTGTGCAAACTGTACATAACACAAAGCCACAACCAGAAATGTTTGCAAATAAACCTCAGAAACGTCTGCAGTAGCACATGAGTATCAGTTTACATTTTATAGGCGACTTTATGGATGATTTCATGTGCATGTTAAATGATATTGGTAAAGAGACAAAAGTACGATTTGGAAATGTAGGGCCGAATATAACACCTAAATGCACAGAGAACGAGAATGATTACATTACCGCTGGTAATGCACCTAAGTCTAGACAAAAGCTTTTCTTTGTTGGTTTGCTGTTGCAAAAAGTAGAGTAGAACAACTTGCATGTGTGTACTATAGAATCCAGATTTAAATTAGAACGCAGTTTGCAAACGAACAAGTTTATGCGTATTTTCTGAACTACAAGTAGATAGATATATATTAAATATGACTCATGCCTCAATACTTGACAGAGTGAGAAAGGAAAAGAAAGAAAATCACGAAACAAAGGAAACGTGCATTGGAAACAACTAACAGTGGCTTGACAAAAATACATACATCTTAATTGATAAATTGGCTTTCCATGTTATATGCATGTTATAGTGGCACTATGGGTATGGTTAATTGTGTTGCGTGGATGGTGATAGATTGTAGTTAGCAGTGGCTTGTTGTATTCTTCTGGATCTACAAAGAGAACTAGACAGACTTTGCTGGCATATATTTAAAAGATAATTTTTATGATATATCTATAGTTCAACGTACACTTTAGATAGCGTCGCGTTCGTAAAAATTAACAAACGTTTTTGAATGAGAAAGCAAAGAACGAGATAAGAAATAAACCGTCCAACCTTCAACTTATGATTTCATACTTACATAACTCGCTATAATGATATCTACACTCGTAAAAAGATGTTACCAAAATGCTACACCTTCAATTGCCAAATGTTTCATGGCTCTTTGTGGCAATAATATCGAAGAGCGATTATACGTATAAAACATCATAAGAAAGAAGAAAGAAAAAGTACATAAAAAACTGAAGAAAGTTTTTTGACATCCGTGTTGATCAAGGTGATGTACCTATCTCAAATAGCCCCTTCAATTCTACACAAGAATCAGTAACAAATTTTCACTGACAATACCCTGAGGTTACAGACGGACCAAGCTAACTTTGTTGACCCGTATTCAGTAAATATTATTATTGCATATTAATGCAGTTGGAGTAATTTACTACACAAACCACTTAAAAGTAACGAAAAAGTGTGCAGGGAGAACGAGAAGTGTTACCACACTATCTAGTTTCTTTTAGATATTTCATAAAATTGTTAATTATTCCGACAGCGCTACAGTGATGGCTCATCCTATGTGTGGAGCTAATCTTAGGAAAGGGACAAAAGTAGTTGCATTTGGGGACGCCGTAAGTTTCTTCATATTTTCATAGTTTCTAGTTTTGTAAAACCCATGAATGTCAAATTGAACATGAAGAACTCATCGTTCTGATCAATAACTGTTTACTGTTTGCGTTTATCACCTATTGTTTGTAACAGATATTGAGTGGCCTAACCATCTTCACAGCAGTCCTGGTGTTGGACTGCTTATTTGGTACAGTAACAAACCCTGAGAGCTCAGGTATACATGCATAATTTTTTCTTTTAGTATTTTAATGTAATGAGTAATGACTGCTCCATTCATACGAACTGGATGTACAATTTCAGCATTTGCAATCGGAGGAGTCATCATTTTCATTGCCCTTATATCAATTAACATCTATCTGGCCTTTCGACTGTATCGAAGTGCTCATGAGGTACAATATTACTAGCTTTATGACAATTTCTTAATTAATGCATCATGATGCTAACGTAAAGCCTTCATTCATGACTTTGTAGAGAAATTTAGAACGTTTGAAGCAATATCGAGAGACAGTTTTGATCGTCATGACCTTTTCGTCCGTCCTTGCACTGTTCATTCATCACACTGCGAACAATGCTGACATTCGATCAAGATATCCACTGTTGTGGTTTTACATACTGTGCATTTTGGGAGCAGTGTTTCGAGTGTACATGTACCTTGTGGTGAAAGCGTTTCTTGAGGAGTTTGAGCTTCCCTAAAAGCTCGGAAACGAAGAACAAATAATATTACTTTTTAGATTTTACATCTTTTTTATGTATTTTTATTGCCAAAATATTAACAAAGGCACGTATAAAACAACACACTAAATTAAGACAACTTAATATTAAGCATTTTTGTACGACTTCTAAGGAGCTTTGGTGAAAACTTTGGCATTTTTGACGCCTTTTGCTTTCGTCGTTTAGAAGATTCCTCTTTCGTAGATATCCGATACTTATATTCCATCCCCATTTCAGCAAGCCGTTGGTTTTGTTCCTCCAACTTAGTTAGCCGTTCTTTCATAATTTCATCACTTTCTTCCATTGTCAAATCACGATCCTCCTCAGCCCTGGCACGTTTCCTTGCTTTTAACTTGGGAAAGTTGTCCTCTCTGATTTGTTTAGCTTTAAAGAGCTTGTGGGCATTAATACCGTCAGATACCAGTTCACCTAATTGGAAAATGAACAAAGCACAACAAATGACTTTCACAATTTAAACAAGGCTTAGTTAGCATTTCTGTTCTGTAAATAATTCGTGACTATGACCTACTCACATTTAATGAGCCTCTCAAACATCAGATAATTGTTCATTGCCTGTGCAGCGATTTTAGCAACTTCTTCGTATTCAAATTCAACGAAAGCATATCCACGACTTTTGCCAGTCTAATTAATAATCAAAAACAAAACATTTATCATATTAAAACATAATATTAAACCAATCACAATAAATTGAATTTTGTTTGCAATATTGTAATGTCATTAAATTACTATACCTTCTTGGAACGAGCTACTTTAATCCGGCCAACTTTCCCGAACTGCGAAAAATACCCCCGCATTTCCTTTTCGTAAAATCCGTGAGGAATGTGTTTGAGCATGATGATCCCCTTCTTGTCCTTCGGCACATTTTTCTTTGCGATGTCACCCTTTCCCTGTAAATCATTCATTCATAAATACACACAATTTATATTTTACATGTTTCAAATTGGCCGTCGAAAACTTTTTTCAATACGGTACACGCATGTATTATACATAATGTATATATACTATACAGCAGTGCTGTAACAGCACTCGATTTTACCGATTATAATAATTACACAGATTTTAAATAAGCATACCTTTACTACTCGCTTAACAGCTTTTGTCAACGCCGACTGCTTCTTCTTTTCCAGAGCAATGTTATCCTTTCCGATTGTCGCTGCCATTTTAGTGCACTGTTGAAGACTTATTCCAATTCCAATCCCAGGATTAGGATCTCAACAAAACTATTAACACGGCAATTTTAAATAGAAATTGAAAACACTGTAATTATCGACCAGTGATCACTGGCAGTGACTTTTCGAGAGAGTCCGAGTGGATGTCCATAAACTTCACGTTTGTATGTAAACGTGTAAACTGTAGTAAACCAAGCACATGTGCTCTTCGCGCTCTCGCAGCCAATTGGTACTCTTCTATGAGCAGTTCATTCAGCGACGCATTTCTTGTGCCAAGAATGAAGGAGAGCTGTGTCTGCAAGCTTTACTGTTACAATTAAAATTAGGTTTAATTAGTTATTTGAAAACTGTAAGTTAACTTGCCTTGAAAGTGTACTTCAAACAGGCATTTAAAAAAATAATTGGTGGTTAAATGTCTAAAAAAATTCAGTTTTGAAAATATTTCTGCTGAAGAATATATGTCGTGTATTGATACTATCAATGATTAATGATTGACGATTAAATGATGGCTTTTGTTATATGATAATTAAAAATTTTCATTATGAAGGATAAAGTAAAAAGTAATACATTATTTGATAATGCACACAGGTATTTTTATTATTGAAAAATATCTTACAACAACGCAAAAATGCGATCGGTGATATCAACTCCAATTGGTGCGACAAATCCAATCATCCATGTCATTATGAAGAATGGCGGAATCCAGAGTATTATTAACAATATTTTATGGTACAAAAAATACCTTTTCCAGTGAAAAGTATGTATTATGTATGTACATATTTACAACAAGCAGAAAATAGGGTTCTGCTACTGCATAAAAGGAAGTTTCTCCAGTTATCACACAATGTAATAATTTTGTATCTTCTAAAATCTTCTTATTCTAGTAACAATACGAAGCAGTGAAGGTTAAAGGCAGTGGAGAAAATCGATTAATATTAATTTATCAGACTTTTTCAATGTGAAATGCAACGTCATAAACGTCCGCTGAAATGTACGATGGCGAATGATTACTGGTGGTATGTAATGGTAAATAATGGGTAAATGGGTAGGATAATATTTGTGGGACTAACAATCACATCAAATCATGACATTAATGTCATATCAAGGTCACGTTTTATCGTTTTAGTAGCCTTCCAACATGTCGTTTAACTTCCGATTGGACTGGGCACGGCGTTTATGTTGCTCCTGAAAATAGAATTTATCAAATCATCTCATTATAAAATCATGATAGTAAACTTGAAGTTAAATAAAGTAATATTTCCTTAGAATAGCTGACGATACCTTCGAAACTCCTGCCCTCGTCTGCTGCAAATTTGTTAGAATCAGCTTTTGCTGTTTAATATAATCTTCTTTCTCGGACGATTTCACTTTGAACCCTTCTTTTGGCGACTCATTCGCAGAGTTTAGCACATTCTTGAGAACACCATACGTTTTGTCGAGGTGCTTCTTTAGGTTCTGCGACTGAGTCTTTGTCTCATTGATGGATGACCAATAGGAGCTCTCAAGTTCGTGCAAACATTTCCCAACAATCAGGTGCAATTTTGGTAAAGATATAATGGCGTCGCAAGGATTGGCTATTCCGAAAAGAGACATGAAATATTTTACAATTTCTCCCTCTTGACTTAAACCGGATATGGCGACTGAGTTTGACGCTAATTTCTGTAACAAAACAAGAATTTTTTATACAATATTATGGAATGCATATAATTTCAACTTTGTTACATAATTATGACTACAACATTTATGATTTATGCATTACCTTCGAATGAGCTGTGCTCGCAGCAATATTTTCTTCAATATTGCTAACCAGTCTTCCATATATTTTGCCCTCTGATTTGACCAGATTTCGAATGAGGCTAAGGCGAATCTTCTGTGCCTTCAGTACACTGGTGGTGAGCGCGAAAAACTCTTGCAACTTTTTCTATATAATAAAAATAGCAACACTTTATATATTTAAGTTACTCATAAAATGCAATGTAGATATATAATTTATTACTTTCTGTAAAAATTTCATCATACCTTTGCACGAGCTTTTATATCAGTTATTGCTGAAAATTGTTGATTAACTGCAGCAGCAGCCAGTTGCCGAACACGCTCATGTAGCTCCTCGCTCTCACGTTCGAATGCAATGGTCAGATCGTTAGTGCTATCCCGAGTCTCCATTTGCAGCTTCCTATTACATCAAATAAAAATTTAAAATTTTCAAGACTGGTAGAAGTAGAACTATGTGTAGTAAGTAGGTAGTTTACTAGAACCGCACTTACGCTTTCGTGTCATAATCCGTAAGAGCTAGTTGAGTTGCCCTTTTGTGACAATCCTCGAAATTATCGATGCACCCTGCCAGAGAAAGTTCCAGATTGAGTTGATCAACGCGTTCATAAACAATACAATGCTTGAGACGATTAAAGTCCTTCTCAAATTGACAGAATATTTTTCGAATGTTTTCCTCGTTCAAAGGATCTCCTTCAACCGCATAACCAGCATCCTTCATTATAAGTTCAGTGCCATGCTTTGTAATCATATTCTGTACTCGTTCAAACAATTTGTCTTCCCTTTCCACTAGAGTCGCAACGTCGATTTGACACAGGTACTGGATGTCGTCCTATACAAATATTGCAGAGAAATACTATATTAGCAATCATTTAACAGCATTTTTATGATTCAACTGTAACACCATCTCAAAGAGCCAAAATTACCTGCGCTTGGCCTGGTTTTAAATCCCTTTTGAGCTGAACAACCGTTTTTTCAAGTTCCTCCATCTTTTCATTGAGGAACTTCAAATCAGTTTCGATTTCCTTCTCGTATTCCTCATTTAAACGCTGAATTATTCCCAGGACGCAATCCACTTTAGTCTGTTTTATTTCCCATTCCCCAACTGCATTCCTAACAAGATAAGGGATATAATGTAACGCCTTTAGTACGTACTTCAGTAAATGATGAATTTTAAGCTCAAGTTAACTTTGATCGACTTACATAAAGACGCCATCCCGAAGTTTGGACAGCCTTTCCAACTCTGCGCCTTTCTCTTTCAGTAACTTTTCCAACTCCTGTTTCTTCACCAGTCTCTTCAGTTTTTGCTGACTAAACATTTCATCGATGGCACGTCTTCTGGAAATGGCTTCCTCCAAATCACTCCCGTACAGTACCATTTCCTCCTTCTTGAGATCTTCGTATCTGCAATATTAAAAGATGGGCTCTCTCCAATTAACTAATTCATGCACCTATTTTATATCTTTAGCAAGTATGCAATCCGGTTGGGTAGTAAATAATAATAATAAGTAGAAATGAAATGACATTAAAACTAAAATTTAAAATTTTGAATGTACTACACTAAAGTTATCAATTTTACCTCTGAATGTCTTCAGGTAGCAAGCAGTTATCCGATTTAAGGGTTGACATAAGCTTCCGTACAAAGCTTGCACTCTTGTCATCTTGGAACAGGTACTCAAAGTGCTCAGCTTGCTGGTGCTTGGAAGGCTGATAACCTAACGACTTTAGAAAGTCGAAAAACTCCTCCCCTCTCGTGCAAAACCTCTTTGGTTTCGATTTGGAACTCATAGTTGACCCAGACGATGTGTTTGGATTATGTCGTGACATGGTCAATGATTACATACAAACACAGGCTATCTTCCTAAAGCTGACAAACTGCGTTTGCAAGTCGTTTTGTCGATGTATGTGCTCGCCCACCACCACCTTTCCCTCCAGGTTTAAAGTCGATATCGATACTGATTATTGTTGATAATGGTTCTTAACATTGGACTGGGCCCACGACCGGTAAGAATCCAGTACCAGTCCGTTTCGGGCAGGCAGATAATGAAGTAGGACACCCACAGAGTGAAAAACACGAAATAAATCAGAATGAAACAGATCCTTATCATGTAATGGTACAGCTCGGCAGTGAACAAACCAAAAAGAAACCCAAATAAAAGCAACCAGTTTCTCATGATTTATGAGTCATTTTGCGTTTACCAACTAACTAACCACTGATTACATACTTCTAAAAATCTAACGTCAAAAGCTAAATACAGGTAATAGTTAATGAACAATTCTAATGACATGAAATGAACAGAGGAAATAATTAATGAGGACTGGACAGAGTTGACATTAAAGTATGTTCCGTTCCCTCTCCCACTTCTTCACATTTATTTACATGAAACAAGAATGAAGAAAACAAGGAAAAACTCCTCCAAATTTATCAACACAGTTGTTGTTGTTGTTCTGTTGAGGGTGCTGCAAGCTACCGCTGATAAGTCTGAAGTAGCCCCGTTGGTCAGTCAGTATTGCTTTCCATTGTTCTCCAGTTCTCATGCATCACTCCATGATATTCGTGATTCATAATGAGTTATCATACACGGATAGCTCTTTTCTTGCTTCATTTGATTAAAAGTCCTTTCAATTAAATATACGAATGCTCGTAGATATACGTTCGAAATTAGTTGCTTCTTTTTTATCTCCATTAAAAATCATGAGTTGCTACAAAGTATAAGCAAAATGGACATGGTTAAAGAAATGTGAATAGGAAAGGTTCAGTACAAGTTGCAGACATTGTCAATTGAAAGAATATTATCATGACTATTATTAAATGAAAATTGGTAAAACATGTAAAAAATACTTCATTTCATCCCATAATCCCATACATGTGTGTATATACAACATAAAACATGAATTACTTTTATTATTATTTCATTCATCATCATTAGTATGCTCTCGACTTGAAGTTCAATTCAGCTATGCTGATTCAAAGTGTATATTTTATGCTTACTTTGCTAAATTTTAACAAAATTAGACGAGAAGGGCGTGGAGTCAAAGGTGAAGGTAGCTTTTATTACTAATGCTGCACTTCCTTATCACAATTATCCACTTTTTCTCTAACCCAACGATGCAAACACGCACATGTACAAACCATTTATATTACCAGATTAAATTAATTGAACTCGAGAGGAGAGTACATTTGCCACAATGTTTCAATAAAAAATGAAGGAGTGAAGAGTGAAGTTTTCTCTATTATTATGAAAGGGTGATGCTGCTTAATTTCTTTAGACCTTATATAGTAAAATGTAAAGTTCATGTAATGATATGTGATGATGAGACAATTTTATGCGAATTTGCTACACTACACATTAATATTTTAATCCCATCACCTTTATTTGCACAAAGTGATAATAGAAATATATAATCACTGACAAAGACTCTAAATTAAATAGTATATTATTTGGATAAAATTAATTAGTTTTAGTACCTTACCTAATTTGACTAACATGCATTTAGTTACAAAAATAGAAAAGAAAGTGTAGTTGATAAATGACTTTGCTGTGTACATAAAGGTTAACGGTTAACTAACAACAATATCATTTTTACATATGATATATGATGTACCTCCCGATCGCACAATTCAATCACTTCTTATTTCTAAATTGAAACTTGGAAATTGGTGTTCAACTGTAAAATTTGGGAAGCTGTTAGGATTCAAGCAAGAGGTAATAACTAACATGACATATTCATTTAAAGAAGATAATTAAAGATGCCATCTGAGTATCAGTCTACGATGCTGGGCTTGCGGTGGTAGGGTTGTTAGCTCCACCTTTCATTCCGATAATTCCTCGCCTTGACTTTTCAAAAGCATGATGAGTCTCATGAGCTGCGAAGAAAGAATTTAAAAATTGCCGTCAGTAATGCCATGAACATGCACATAGACATACGTTTGTCTTACACTATATCAGTATACAGCAATCAATTCTTTTCACTTACGCTTGTAGAAAGTTGAGAGAAAGTTGGTGTCGGGAAGGATGAGCCGGACGCAGTCAAAGACCTTTGCTTGAGATGCAACTTCAGCGTTGGTATTCCAGACCAGAATGACGTCCTCCCTGTCACGAATGGAGACAGTTACACCGCAAACCTCATCATCCTCTGCGACATACTCGTTCAACTGCTCCCCAATGGCAGCCATTAGCATTTCCTTCCACACCTTATCCTATACAAATTCAACATTGATTATTAGGTATACCAATACCAATTCCATCACTCACGATTCAGTTATGTTCCCTATTTATTGCTTTAATCGTTAGACCATTAAATTTTTTATTACCGTGTCTTTCTTCTGAACGCGTAATCGGAAGGTTCCTCCTTTGCAGTTGTAAGACTCTTCCCAAACAGGCTTCCGTTCGTCTCGCATCATGTGCAAACTGTGCTCGAAAAAATAAAATCAATTTAAATGCAAAAATGGATGTACAAACGGTTAAAATGGATTAGGTAAGGGTATTTCTGTATTTTCATGGAATATATATGTACCTCGAGCGACATTGAAGATCACTTGGCTTTGGAATATTGTAATAGACGCCCCAAAAACGGTGTACCGTGTAGACTGTGTAGATCCGTTTAAGATTTGCTTCAAACGTTTGTACATTAACGCCACGCTCTGTCCTACAGTTCCATTAAATTAGGTCAAACAGTTAAAATCATATAATAATAGTACAATGCATACAACAAACTGACCCAAACTGTCAAAGTGGCTCGCACTACGTATTTCATAACTACTGCTTATCATTTTAATAAAAATACTATTAAAGTGTACATAATATTTACCTGTCAACCCAAAAGGTCCAAGGAGAGTTCAATGGAACGGGATCAGTGGAGTAAATGTTCTTCTTTTTGCTCACCGTTGTCTTAAATAACTCCAAAGCCTCGTGATCATGGTCATGGTCATGATGACTGCTTATAGTTTCTCCACTGACATCGCCATCATCCCGCTGACTTATTTCCGGCCCTGTCTCATTGGAAATGTTGGTGGTCACAGATAAGGAATCCCCATCTCCACATTCAACGTTTACCTTCTCTCCCAAGCACAGCCGCCCCATGTCTTCGATAAGCTATAAAATCAATATCCCGGGGCATTTTATTTAACCAGTTATCTATATAATTACCTATATAATTAATGAAAATCCATAATATTGTTTAGCCCTCCAGTTTGACCTTAATTAAAGGGTATGCATGTACCTTAGACATTTTTCAGAATGCACAAATTAGACTTCTTCAAAAATCGACGTACTGCTCCACAACAAAATGTAATTAGTAATTATTTTAATCAGGGAATTATAGTAATTATCAAATAATTAACTGCAAAGAGGAAGGACAACTTTGTCTGATTAGTTGCAAAATAAAAGAGAAAGAAAGCTGAACCGATTCGACGAGATTGGAAAAGAGAAAAAGAAAGTCTGCCCGTTTTCGACAGGCCAACATGTCAACATCAACAACAGGTTTTCCAATCATTTTAAATTTTAGCGCTTCCCTTTTTAAATCGTCAAAAAATCGTCAAGAAAAAGCGCAACAGGTCATTCGTTTGCTCGAGCTGAGGAAACGCGTGCTTTCAAAGGAACGGTCAAGTGAAAGCACGTACGAAACGAGGAAAAGGAAACGCAAAAATCTCTCTGCTCGCATGATTCGCTACCGCGTCCAAATGTGAACAAAGCTGCGCTCTCATTCTCAATCTCAACTCATTCGAATGCGTGCATTTACTTTTTTCTCGACCTGACAAGTCAGTAGAGGAGGCTGTATCACTTTGCAAATGTCATGATTGATAGTGCTGTGAGTGTGATGATATGGATGAATATCAATGATAATGAGTATTATTATAATTAATATGCAAATTAGAATAAGAAAACATAATTAAATGCAATATGTTCAACAAAAATCTTTTTATTAGAAAAATAGAATGTCGCATTTATTGGATTTGTAATAGTTTGAAGAGAAAAAAGAGCGTAGATTGTGAAAATCGCAATTTGTAATATTGCTGTTTCAAACGGAAAAAGTCATGCAATAAGATTAGTGCAAATGCATGTTATCTTCCAAGAAGAGTGTCGTTGGTTTAATAAGATGAGGTACGCATAGCTGGGGCTTCGTATGAGTTGACACGAATGGCAGGTGTTTCGTAGCTTGACTGGCGAGCAGGGGCTTCGTATCCCTGGTCGGACTTGATCTCGACGCGGACAGATGGGACATCAACGGCGCGAGTGGCAGGTGCCTCATAAGATGAGCGGATGGCTGGTGTCTCGTATGAGGAGCGAACAGCGGGAGCCTCGTAGCTGCTGGAACGAACGGCTGGAACATCGTATGAGTTAACGCGGATGGCTGCTGGAGCTGCGTCGTAGCTGGAGCGAACGGCAGGAGCTTCGTAGCTGGAACGGACTGGAGCTTGGTAATCGTTGGAGCTCATCTCAACACGGACTGAGGGAACATCGACAACGCGAGCAGGTGCCTCGTAGCTGGAACGGATGGCAGGGGCTTCGTAGGAGGAACGGACAGCGGGAGCTTCGTAGCTGGAACGGGCTGGTGCTTGGTAGTCGTTTGAGCTCATTTCAACGCGGACGGTTGGAACATCGACAACACGAGCAGGAGCTTCGTAGCTGGAACGGACAGCTGGTGCCTCGTATGAGGAACGGACAGCGGGAGCTTCGTAGCTGCTGGAACGAACGGCTGGGACATCGTATGAGTTAACTCGGATGGCTGCTGGAGCTGCGTCGTAGCTGGAACGCACGGCAGGTGCTTCGTTGCTGGAGCGGACTGGAGCTGGTGCTTGATAATCGTTGGAGCTCATCTCAACACGGACGGTTGGGACATCTACAACGCGGGCAGGGGCTTCGTAGCTGGACCTGATGGCAGGTGCTTCGTAGGAGGAACGTACAGCGGGAGCTTCGTAGCTGGAACGGGCTGGTGCTTGGTAGTCGTTGGAGCTCATCTCAACACGGACGGTTGGAACATCGACAACGCGAGCAGGTGCTTCATAGCTGGAACGGATGGCAGGGGCTTCGTAGGAGGAACGGACAGCGGGAGCTTCGTAGCTGGAACGGGCTGGAGCTTGGTAGTCGTTGGAGCTCATTTCAACGCGGACGGTTGGGACATCAACAATGCGAGCAGGTGCTTCATAGCTGGAACGCACAGCGGGAGCCTCGTAGCTAGACCGAACTGCTGGAGCTTCATAACTGGAACGAATGGGGGCGGGGGCTTCGTAAGTATTCACACGGATTTGAGGCTCACTGTGACCGTATGAAGTGGCCGACACAGCAGCAGCGACGAAAAGGAGGAGACCAATCTGTAAAGATACAAGAAAAAGTTTTATGAAAAATGGAAAAATCGGGTTCCTTCGGTTCTATAGTATATGTCTGTAAATTATATACGCCACAGTGGAAACTTATTTAACCGGAACTAAAACTTACTGTCTTCATGTTGAACTCGGGATGCGAACACTGATTAGATATTTGTCGTGAGAAACGATTAGTGAGGTTGTGTGACTCTGACTGAATTTGGTGAGTCTTTTTATATGATTTTTCATACCTTCAAACTTCACATTCCTGGAATGTAGTACTCAGACTGAATAGCTCAGTACCCATACATTGCATTCGTAGTAAATATTTTGATTATATGTATTTACTTTATGGAAACATTACTAACCAATTGGTGTTTCTTGTAGTATGCATGCATTATGCAGTCGTAATCAATAGAGGTGGCTGCTGGACATTACAGTGACTGCAGTAGCGTACAACGACATGCCAAAAATAGTTGAACATGACATTGGCACAGAGATCACATAATGCACAGTGCACTAAAGTGATCTCTGACATTGACGTAGGTTCAGTGTTCAATGATGATGAGATTAGGGTTCATTAGTCCTGACTCAGGTTGAATTCCCTTTGCGGCACATACATTTTGCTTATTGCTATGATTCAGTAACATATTCCCTGGAGTAACAATTGGAGTAACAATGAAAAGTGAAAGGAAGGTAGTAGGTGAAGGGTGGACATTGACAAGGGGCAACTCGGTACACAGTACGCAGGTAGGGTAATGGTAATATAATGCACTTTGGTTGATCACTGATCACATATCAAGTGCAATGCCAAGTACCCTGGCGAGACCCAAGACCCTTTCCTAATCATAACAATTCCAAGGTTATATCTCACCTTTTCTACCGGCTTTATCCAGCTCAAGATACGAATTGAAGGGCAGTTGACTTGACTGGGAAAAGCCACAAAAAAACTAAAAGAATGCTTGCATGATAGTAAGTGGCATAAGAATAGAGATTTGGACATGACATGATGAGTCGGGTTTACAATTTACATACAACTTGAATTACACGAGATGTTACATGATTTTGCATTGTTAAATGTTTAGGAATTCATGTATTTCCATTGTCCGCGTTAAAGCATTATTTTAATTTGAATCCCATTTAAAGCTTACTTTTAATTTAATTACTGCGTGTTAAATTTCATTTCGCAAATTTCATTACACATTAGAGATTCGTAGTAGACAATTCAGAAGAAAGTTGTCTCATGGGCTTGTTCTCGGTCTTTTAAATTCAGGTTTGACAACTTGCGTGGAACTGACTACAGTGGCTGGAGATGCTCGTCATAATGTGATATGGGCCAACGTTCTAGGTTCTCTATAGACATGGGCAAAATAACTATACACAAAACCAAAATACTTTCTGGTCTATTAAGGAAATCAGTGCAGTAATAAGAATGGATGAGAGAGAACTTGAGATTCTCACGTTGAGAACTACGTACGATTTGATCTTCGTCGAATACATAACATAAACTGAAATGATGTATGCGTGTTTTGAGTAAAGTTATGTTACATGTGCACAGCCAAACTTGCTAGTGTCAGTGTGTTGAATGATAGTTGGCAATGTTAGCTTTACTCATCATCATTCATCATACTGGCCTGGAAAGTGGAAACCTGAATTCAATTCAACCTCACATTTGAACGTAATAAAATAAACCTACATAGCGATACAAACTTTACACCATTAAAACATTAGACCTACCTATGTATGTACCCGTACACTATACACTCACCAATTCATCCATTTCCATACTTAAAATGTCATTGTAAAGTTTTCAAGTGAGAATTTCAAAACCCTTCGTTTAAACACCACACACTAACTCACTAACTATTGCCATTCAAAATTGACTTCAGGGATACAAATTATTGCATGACAGTTTTCGTGCAACCGCTTTGGTAAGGAGACTGAGCAAAGTTAAGAAATCATTAAAAATGTGCACTCTTGTGTACGTTTCTCACAAATCATTCCTCTAATTACTGTCTTTGCACAGGAGAGAGTTTAAAAAGGCTTCACTCGTGAAAATCAATCTTATAAGATGGATGGCCATGGCTCAGTGGAAAACTGGAATCGAGGGGATGTACAGTTTTTAAACATGTTTGCCCAAAACAGAAGGATATGTCCGTTGTCAACCGTTTTTGCGTCCGCCTTTGTACTGATTTCCTGCTTGTTAGTTGCTGTTGTTCCAGGAGCAAGCGCGGTGGATCCCCCTAATCATTCTTTTGACATGGGAGACTTTTTCGCACTTGTCATTGTAACGGGCCTTGCATTTGGCGGAATTTGTGCGTGCTTAGGGAAATATGCAAGGATGCGAGCTGCGGGTCTTCTATAAACATGAAATTATTAAATTATGTTGGTTTAATATTCTTTACCAGCTTTATTTCCAATATTTAAAGAGAAGTCAAATAGATCTGTCGTTAGTTAGGATATTATAGACATTTTATAGCTGTATTAAAATTAGCATTTGTACGTTTGCAACGAAAATATTTAACGTGTTTAATGTTAAGATAATTATTATAAAAACGGTATCCAATAAAAGTCTCGATATTTAACAATGCTCAACAAGTTTTCTTATGTTATAAGTGCAGGTAATTTTAATATCACAGTTCAGATGAGTCCTGAGAAAGTAAAACAAAGTAACCTCTTTAAAGTGGCTTCCCAATTCCCAACAAGGATAGCTCCCATAAAACGTCACCTGGCAGTATGTAGTTTATGCACAACCGATATATGCAAATAATATAGTTCATAACTATTACTAATTACTATTATCTGTACTCTTCACACTTCACACGCTTATTTCGAGTTCCACTGGGGATCTTCATATACAAATAAACATTCCTCATTGTGTACACCATCATCACAAAACGTTATCAACACAAGCACGTTATTCTACTTCTAGATATTGGCATGTTCATAATTTGCATCTTGTAAAAGGTTCAAATCCAAATCAAATTTATTATCAAGAAAATTAAAAACATCATCTTTCGTAGTAAGATTATTAAATACTCTTCTCTCTGCTTTAGTTAGCTGACTTTCACACATGTGGATTAGATGACGGTGATACATTGTGAAATGTGTGTCCAGAGAATCATTAATTTCTATCCATCTCTTTATGCATGATACGGGAGTTTTCTCGTATCCGCTGTACATTGCTGGGTTTTCGAGCATCGCTCTTGCACTCATCACTCCTGCAAAAAAACAATAATTTTACTTAGCATTTAGCTTCGATTTCAATCCATGAGGAAGTTTGTTCATTTGGTGGTAATGTGGAATCTTTAAAACACGTGTGTCCTACCTTTTGCTCCAGTTACCTCCTGAGTGTGATAAGCTTTCTTCAACGAATCCACATCCCCATTTGCTATAACAGGAATATTAACGGAATCTACGATAGTCTTGATGTAATCCAAATGTACAGGCTGGCCTCGTTCTTGCATTGTTCGTCCGTGAACCGTTATAAAGTTTACACCAGTTGCTTCCAGTTGTCTTACTAAATCCACGGTTCGTCTACATAAGAAATTCGACAGTGTCAGTTTAATTTATACAGTAACTTATGATTAAATGAGGACATGATTGATTATTGTCGAGACGGAGTGAAAATGTCCGAGCCCAAGGAGACATATGCAAGCTAGCGCAGTTTTGAAGTAACACTTTAGTTATTTCACCTCGATTTCAAAAAATGGCTTGGTGACCAAGTTGCTAAGGTCTCGAACCATTTAGTGATGACGGTTTTCGAATTCAATCCACGGTGACGAAGGAGTTAATAGTTTTTGCTAATTTTTTAACGCTATTTTATACGTTAATTACTGTTTAAAACTTGTCGATCCTACATTTTGAAACATTGCGGACATCATGCATATATTTTTATATGGTTCTCTCTATTTTATACATGTACAACGAACATAAAATTGACTCTACTGATCAAGAAAATCTTTCAAAAAATATGCATGATGTCCGCAATGTTTCAAAATATAGGATCGACAAGTTTTAAACAGTAATTAACGTATAAAATAGCGTTAAAAAATTAGCAAAAACTATTAACTCCTTCGCCACCGTGGATTGAATTCGAAAACCGTCATCACTAAATGGTTCGAGACCTTAGCAACTTGGTCACCAAGCCATTTTTTGAAATCGAGGTGAAATAACTAAAGTGTTACTTCAAAACTGCGCTAGCTTGCACATGTCTCCTTGGGCTCGGACATTTTCACTCCATCTCGACATTAAAATACCTGATGTCCAAGAAAATCCTTATTTTCACCGAAACACTGAAGTTGGAGTCCGCAATCCTGTTGCGCGTTTGATTTAGAATGTCAGCTACAATTTCTGGAGTTCGTAGCATGCACGCTCCTATTCGCTCTCGACAAGCCCATGATTGGGGACAACCGCAATTTAAATCTATCCCGTTTGAATCACTGTAAAATATGGCGTTTGTATTCAATGTCAGTAACGCAAAAGATACCGAATTAACTAGTTCAATCAAGTTGAACATCAACTTCACTTACCTATAGACCAATTCCGCACAATCCGCAAATTCTTCGGCCTTGTTCGCAGCAAACTGTACTATCAATGGCTTATCATCTGAAATGGAGAAAAATCAAGTACAAGTTCAGTAACAAAAAAGTATCTGGCACTACTAAAACCCCCATTAAATAATTAATTTGCAACTTACCTGGCCGTGTAACAAGCTCGTTTTTTCGACACTGTTCCGATTTCACAAATGAGTCTGCTAATATCATTGGGGTGTACACCAGGTCACAATCATATTCCCGAACCAAAAGCCTGAAAGGCAACCTAATCACAATAAAGAATCACAAATTAATTCACTACCACGTTTCCCCTTCATACAATACCTAACCGAGTTATAAAATTAATCAAAATACATAATTATTCAGTTTCATTGATCGTTGCGTTGTCCGCTTTATACCTTGTATAACGCACCATTGGCGCACAAATCTTGACGAGCGACTTCTCTTCAAAAAGTTCCAAAACTGACGAAGACTTCATTTCCGGTTGGAACCAGCGAGTGGGTTTCAAAACACTGTAAAAGCACTTTCACCTTTTATACCTAAAGGCTCAGCCCAACCAGCTGGTACTAATTAGATCACAGTTGCCTTAATCTAGATTAATTAATATAAACCACAATGTCGTTATTAATGTAACTATTTTCCTTTCGCCACTCAAACAAATATCTTCCACAGTGTGCCTTGTCTGCCTATTCCAAATCCATCCCTATTCCATCCAACCACATCCACATGGAGTATTTTTGTTTTCATCTGCCTGTCTTCTTCTGCGACAGGTTTTCTTGTGTCTTCGCTTGGCCGTGTGCAAAGTGTGTACTTGCACATTGCATTGTACGCAAGGGTGAGTGAACATGAGAAGATGAGAACACCTTTTTTCGTGCAAAAAGAAAGCATTGCACAAACGAGAAGTATGAAGGGAAAGTAATCTACTAACTGTTCATAAGATAAAACATTAAATTAAGGTTCAATTAAGTTGTGGGAACTTTATTATGAAAGACGTGTGGAATGTGGAAGATCAAATTGTATTTTGTATTCTACCCTTCCCCAATTTCTCCTACCAATTATAACTCGATGAGAATAATGGCCTTTGATGCTTTATATATAATCTTCTATAATATATAAAGATCTGTTGAAGAGAAAATGCCGTCAAATTATGATATTGTTTCCAATCGCATATCTCTGGTTTTATTGGACACACATTACATGTACGTTATGAAAATACTTAACAACTAATATAAAATAAACTTTAAAACATTGCGAGAACAACAGTACTTTAAAGTTAAAAGGAGTTAAAAGTAGCAAATGTAATAAGTAATTTATAATGAAATCATAACAAAAGGAATCGATGTAGAGTTCGAAATTATGGACAAATTATTTAAGGATCTTCTGGGTTTGTTAAGAGCGTTTCTGGCATATACTCGACGGATCTAGATGGTACCGTTGTAAAGATTTGCTGGCATTTCGTCATTAACCTGGACAAAGGAACAAGTAATTTTTGTTTCAGTTAGGCATGTATTTTTTCTCTGCATTCGCATAATGCAGTAAGTAATATAGAAGAGGCTTTAGTATGAAGTACCTTTTCAATCCCTGAATATATTTTCTTTGCGTTTCGTCGTTCATAACGTGGGCTAGATTCTTTGAAAAAATCTTTTCACGACCAGTACGGGCGTGAATACCAACCATAGTGACTCCTATGGGCCAAGGGGCATTTCCAATCGCCATCTCCAAGTACCTGCAGAAAAACGAAAGCACATTATTAATTGGAAGCTATTTCTTTGTATTCATCAGTAGTACATATTTTAAAAAACTGCATACTGAATTTTAAAAAAATATTTACGCATCGTTCGCACGAATATAGTCCTTGTCAAGCATGTATATGACAATATCTTTCAAACACTCCAGAATGTCGTCAGATAATTTATTTTGTTTTAACTTCAAGAAAAGTGGTCGTAGGTATTCCTGTACAATTGAAGAACAGAATGATAGTGATGACATATCCTATGAAGTAAAAATGGCATAATCTGTAGATTTTGCATGCATAAATACCTGCGTTTGTGTGTAAGTCGCCGATGCCAGCTTTCCCCTATTGCCCAATTTCTCTTCTTCCGGCCTTGAATTCAAATGCTTGCCCCACGACTTTAGTAGAAACTTCCACCACTGGAGAATCACTTTGGCGTGCGCTTCCATATCCAAGGAGGTTGTCAGCACTTCCTTTGCTTTCACCACTATCTCATCATAGGTAAACTCATCCTCAGTAACGTGGACATCCCCTAATTTCTTTTTACTGTCACTTCCACTGCCAGTGTCAGATGATTTTGTCGTTTTCAAAATTTCCTCCAGATAAGCTTGATCTACTTGCTCAAGAGCCGCCTGGAAATCATTCCTGAATCCACGGTTAACCTCAGGTTCCAAGATTTCCAGTTTTCGGAGTCTCTTGAACGCTTCTGTCTCCTGTTCTCCGAATAGCAAGATGGGCTCCCCTCTTTCACGTAATCTGCGCATAACTTCCCTTCTTGACAACTGCGGCAAATCTTCAATCTTCCCTTCACTTGCTGCGTGTGATCCATCCTCCGACTACAAAATTTAATCAACCTCATTACCTAAAGGTAAAAAGAATCTTTAAAATGCAAATAAAATTTAATGACACTGTTCACAAACCTTTTGATCGTTTCCATCTTTGTCGCCTCTCGTGGAACCTCCCGCCCCTCTAGAGGACGTCGACGGGGACTTCAAAAGCCCATGTCGCTTCAAGTACTCCTCCTCATGTTTCGCAATTAACTCCCCCCTCTTAAAATACTTTTTGTTCCCTCCCACCAAGTTCGCCTCCTCCAACTGCTTCCGCTTTCTTTCTATTTCCTTTTTAAGGATATCCATTTTCTCGCCTCCAATGATCACTCATTCATTCCAGCTCAAATTGGAATATAGTCCACAACACAAAATTTAATCACAGTTAACTAATTGATTTAAAATTTAATGCTCTATATCCACATCTGATGATCAGATTCTGATCACTATTGTTCACGAAAAATTGCTCAGCTGTTCAAACTGTTGGCCAAGACGTCTCTTGTCGCCCCAGAATTCATAAACACAAGTACTTGTGGCAAATCTCACATGTCAAAAAATTCAGGAATGTTTTTGTTTCTCTCCTCTCCTCTCATGAAACTTGAGTGAAAGGTTGAAAAAGTGTACCGGGAGCTCAGACTTCAGACAGCAGCCAAAAGTTTCTCCGTTCCTAAACAAAGCAAGTTTGCTGACAAGTGAAGAAGGCCAAATTTAATTGCTCTCGATTTTTGATAAAATACGTTGTTAATGTGATGCTGATGATGACCGATGGTAATCGGAAGCAAATTTAACGACAGATTCCATAGTTGGAGTTCAGTGGGGAGTGGGGAGGGCCAAAGGCAAGAGGGTTGAGGATTGAAAAATCTTTTTTTCGTGATTCATTTGAAGGTGGACTGGATATTAATCAATTAATATATAATCACTTCAAAATGGAAGGGATTAAGAATCTGATCCCCGTCACGGAGGAAATTTTGAATGCGCCGACGGATGACGAAGAATTCAAATTTCCATTCAATCCGTATCCAATTCAGTTGGATTTCATGAGAGCCTTGTTTACTGCGCTGGAGGGGAAGAAGTTGGGCATTTTTGAAAGTCCTACGGGAACGGTATGTCACATAGATTGAGAAAAGCGTGCCGGTTTTTTCTTTGGAAATTACTGCGAGAGGCACAGATGTTGCATGAATTGATAATTGGATAATAATTGTATTTGATTATGGTATTTTTAATTAATCACACAGGGAAAATCCCTGAGCTTGCTGTGTGGGTCATTAACGTGGCTGGAGAAAAGGGACCAGGCTCGCTGGGAGTACCTTCATGAGGTCTTGAGCGCTATAGACATTGAGAGTGAAGGTAATTGACATGGACAAACTGCATTTTAAAACTGATTTCCATTCTTTGGAGGAATACGAGTGACGTTTGTAATTAACTTTAATTTTTTGTGACTTTTTGTAGAAGCGAGAGTGAAAGGAGCTACGGACTGGATTCAAGCGCAACACGAGCTTCGACAAAAACGGGAAATAGTAAATGCGACAAGGAGAGAAATCAAATTTTTGGAATCGCTTCGAGAGAAAAGGAAGAAATATCTGTCCAAAAAGGCATCCCTTACATTGAATAATGGGCAAAAACTGTGGAAAGAAAAAGGAGACAAGAAGACTGCCGAGGGCGACGGGAAAACTCCCAAACGATCAATTGAAGATGAGTTGGATGACCTGTTACTTAATAATGATTTTGCACCGGAGCTGTATTCTGATTCCGAAATATCTGACGGAGAGGATGAAGACGAACCCGAATTCTACCAAAACAGAGTACGGTTTACAAAAACTGTATAAACGTGCTGCATAATATGCACCCATTGTACTTAAGATGCTAACAGCTGGGTTTAATAAATGGTTTTTATAGATTATATTTGCTTCCAGAACTCATTCTCAACTGGGCCAGTTTGCCAATGAGTTGAAGCGCACGGATTTTGCGTCAAAAGTTACCACATGCTCACTAGGATCTCGCCAAAATTTGTGTATAAATCCAGAAGTCACCAAGTTAAAAAATTTGTCTTTAATGAATGAAAGGTTAGTTTTACTCTCAATGCTACTCGTTAAAACCATCAAATAATTATAATCATTATCACACCCATCAAAGTCAATACACCATCATGCATATTAATGGAATTTCTTTTTCGTGAACGTGAACGTCGTAGGTGCCTAGAAATCCAGAAGGGAAGCAAAGGGAAGAAAACGTCTGAAACCAAGAAAATGAAAGGATGTGGTGGATGTCCCTATTTCAACCAAATTGGGATTGATGAACTGAAAAATGAAGTAATGTAACTTGACTATGTCAGGCTGTATGAGATTTGACAGCAATCTATATTTTAGTAAAAGCTTGATTAATTAGTGATATAATTATTGTCATTTCAAGATTCTTTCGGAACCTATGGATATCGAGGAATTGGTGACCGCCGGGAAACAGATGAACGCCTGTCCGTACTACGCGTCCAGAAAAGCGTCCAAGGAAGCTCAGCTTGTACTATTACCGTATAATACAATCTTACACAAGAGCACACGTGAAGGAGTTGGATTAAAGATTCAAAATTCTGTTCTGCTTCTTGACGAGGCGCATAATATCATCGAGTCAATTTCGAACATGTACTCGACAACTCTGACACTAGGCCAGTTAGAAGACTGTGCCGCTGGACTGACAACGTATATGAAACGGTACATGCCACGATTTAGCCCGGGGCATTTGTTGAAGTTAAGACAGATTTCCTTCATAATCAAAGCATTAATTAAGTTTATAGGTAAATTACAAACAACTTATTCCCAATAAAACACTTTGTACCTGAAGATATAAATATTTCGTCTTGTGATGCAAAATTCTGTTATGTTGTAGGATCTTCTGACCCCAAACTGAACGATCAGAGTTTTCAGAACGTTTTCACTATTCAAGAATTTAAAAGCGCAGCAGACATTGACAAACAAGATATATATGAACTTCTAAATTTTATACGAAAAAGCAAGTTATTATTCAAGGTACTTTATTTTGCTGCATTTTATTACTCATCGTAATAAATGTACCTATGTACATTTAAAGAGGTTCGGTTGGCATTACTTTGTGATTTCATTTTCTACTTCACAGTTAAAAGGCTACCTAATTCAGCATCAAAAAATTGAAGAAAAGACTGCTGAATTGAAGGCGTCAAATTCCACTGAGAAATCACCTCTTTCAGGATCGGCCAATCAGTCAATTAAAAAAGGCAAGGGAAATAAAATGGGTATGAAACAACCGCCACTGTCTTCCAAAGGTGCTCAACGTTCCACTGAAAATACAAATCCATTGTCAACTGCACGACCTCCCAGCGGCCAGTCAATACTAGGGTTTGCCGAGTTTCTCAAGTCCCTACTTACCAGCGATTCTGGAGGTAGAATTATTCGAGAAGGAAAGGCGCTCAAGTTTTTGCTGCTGAGTACTTCGGACCATTTTCTAGATCTGCTAAATTCGGCAAGGTATAGGAAGGATCATACAGAACATTATGCTACTTTTTGAATAATGGCTCAAATCTAATGTAATATTTAAATATATATTTTTAGATCCATAATATTAGCTGGCGGAACAATGAAACCGTACGACGAAATTGAGGATCAACTTTTCCAAACCGCCAGGAACCGGATATACCATTTTTCATGTGATCATGTTATCCCTGACGAAAACTTGGTGTGCATCAGCTTAAATCATGGTCCCACGTCTAAGCTGTTTGATTTTACATTCCAGAGTAGAAAGACTCCAGAAACGGTAATGAAAATTACTAATCACATGTATGATGTATGCATTCTGTACTTTCTTATTATTTAGATAATTTACTTTCTCTTAACGAGCTGGTGTATATTTTTTATAGCTGGAGGAATTATCCAGAACGATTACCAACGTGGCGAAAATTGTTCCAGGAGGTCTTGTAATTTTCCTCCCTTCATACGATTATGAATCTCTTCTGCAAAATTATTTAAAGCAGTCGGGATACTTGGAAAAAATTGAAATGCGGAAGAAGGTAGGAATGACGTCCGCTTCTTGTTTAATTTAGCCTCAATCAGTTCAAGTTTTTGCAGAAATGATGACCGAGGTTCTGGATATGTTTTAGGTATTTCGAGAGCCAAAAGACTCAAGTTGTGATGCAGTATTAGCTGAATATTCGAGGCAAATTAAAAATAGCAAAAATGGTGCCCTGCTGTTTGCTGTTGTCGGTGGAAAACTAAGCGAAGGAATTAATTTTAGTGATGATTTAGGAAGATGCGTAATGGTAGTCGGACTCCCTTATCCTAATGTTACAAGTGTTGAGATCAAAGAAAAAGTCCAGTACGCTTCTAACCACTTTGTAAGTAAAACTACAAATTATATTTATACAAACTGTCACTTTGCACCTTTTGTCATGTCGCCATTAATTGTTGTTTGCAGGGCAAGGAAAAAGGTTCACAACTTTTAGCGAATATGTGCTCAAAAGCAGTAAATCAGTCCATTGGTCGCGCCATCCGTCACTCTCAAGACTACGCAGCTATTATCCTGGTGGACAATAGATTTTCAAGGCATAGTCAACAGGCATTGCTTCCTAATTGGATTCTTAAAAGATTTCAAGTTTGTGAGCAATTTGGCCAAGCTGTTGGTTCTGTTGCCAAATTTTTTGCCTCAAAGAAAAAGTAAAAATATATTTACAGTACTTAAAATTACAAAATATTTTTACAAAACCAATCTCTCTATCGTACAGAGTGTGAATTTTTAAAATTACGAATTGCCCTTTTCATGTGTGTTTTTATCCACGTGCATAGTGTGGCATTGTATCGAAATCTTGATGGATCAATCAATAAATGAATTTATAATTTTCGTATTGGTTTGTGTACTTATTTGAAATAAAGGTTGTATTTATAATAATATGAATCTGGCAGATTCATTAATTAATATTTTTCTTCTTTCATACATACATCTCAAAACTATCTAGTATTTGCATTCCAGAAAGAAAGCCAACAAAGGTGAAAGGCATTTATTTTGGCATTGGCACTTCTTTTGCAGCACAACACTTGCACGCACGTGTATTTCTTTACCCCACCTCGTATACCGCAATTCACTTTTTAGGTAAACTAGAAGTAGAAGGCCCGTTGAAATCAACGGGCTCTAGCAACTTAGAAAACTGGTTGAAAACTTGGAACCACATTTTAAAATGACTTCCCCCTTGGGGCACGATTTTTCCCTCTGGGGCACGACTTTCCCCCCTGGGTCACGACTTTCCCCCCTGGGTCACGACTTTCCCCCCTGGGTCACGACTTTCCCCCCTGGGTCACGACTTTCCCCCTGGGTCACGACTTTCATCAGTCCACAACGATATATATGCAATTATGAAGTTAGTGTGATGCATACCTAACTTTTTTATGTTTTTTTATTCCCTTCCATGCTATTCTATGCACTTTAGGCAAATTATGACGAAATCACATCAACTTTAAGGAAAAAATTAACGGTGAAGGATATTTTTGTCAAATGTCAACATACGTTTAAGGCCATCTGTGACACCTGCTTTACAATAAAAACGAATAATTTTTCAAAAGAAATTAGTCGTTTAGACGAAAAAGGGGCCGGTAGCTAATGAACGTGTGGATTACGTAACTCGTTGGAATTTTATATATAGTGATAATGATGGGACTTCATTCCCCGTGCATTGTTGGCAAAAATTACTGATTTTTAACTTAACAGTCCGTTCCTGGCCCAAATGACTAATTTTTAAATGAACAGCCCCGTATATAACCAATTTTAATTACATGGTTCATTTCTGACTCAAATAACTGATTTTTCATATTAAAATTCAAAATGGCTTGCTTTGAATCCTTTGTTACGAAATTTTAAATGTTTTGCATAATTTGTAATTCTGGAGAAATTAAAAGTCTTTGAGATATTCACAAAATGCATTCATTTCAATCGTAATTACGTAACGATATATTAATATGGCATGGTACGCGAAGCGGACTGGGTGGTCAAATGTCATAGTATGGAAGGGTATGCCCAATAACATGGAGAGGTATGGTGACTTCTTCAGAAAAAAATCTGTCAACTTCAAACATTTTTTAAAATATGAAGGACATTGTCAATTTGAATGCGAAAACCGTTTGGGCAATCTACAACCTTTATACTTTATTGTAGAAAAAATTAGAAGTCTTGATAAGGTTTATTGTGTGAGTGAGAGGGAATTTCCGGATAGGTGTAGAATGCCATGCTAGGTATAGACACCCAGCTAATTTGCATATTATCAAAATATATAGATAGATAAACAGCAGAAAGTCGACTGTAAGCAGCTGAGCTGAATAACTAATTTGTTTCGCAAACTACTCCAACAATTAACTGTAGGTTTAATTGCAGCTTTCCAACAACCACGGGCCGTGGTCCACGGTGTTGTGTTGTGGGCACTGGGCAGTGATACGATACCTCGTAAAAGATTATATAGGTAACAAATAAAAATTCATTTTTGCAGCTATAAACCAGTACATGTAAAAGTTCAGGTGTGATAATTATTGATTGGCCGGCCGGACAAGCTGCTACTTCGATTAAAAACTAAAAATACATTGGACTAGTTGTAAAATTTAACTGTTCAAATGTTAATCCCGTTAATCGTTTATACTTTTTGCTACTGACCTATTAGGTTATTAAATAACGTAATTATAACTATTGAACTTTTTATATTTGTAATAGAAACGCTAGTTTTTGAGCTTTGACCTGGACTGCACAGCACCCCTGACCCCCACTAATCATGGCCCATGCAGCAAAGCACGTGAAGTTTATATCCCGAACAGTTCTGGTTCGAAACGACAATGTGGATGATGCAATGAGGCTGCTGAATCGCATTCTGGGCAGAGAAGGCCTTTTGGACCAGTATCGAAGGACGCGTTATTACGAGAAACCGTTCCAGGTTCGCCGTAGAATTAACTATGAAAAGTGTCAAGCAATTTACAACGAAGATATGCAACGGAAAATTCAATTTATTATGAGGAAGAATAGAGTCGACCCTTTTCCTGGATGTTCGTGAAGTAGTTCATGTAAAGAAATTTATATATTGTTCAATGTTGCAAACAAGTTTTTATCTCAGTCAGTAATTTTAATATGACCTGTGAATAATAAATTAAAGTGTGCATTTAATTAAAGAAAATGAAAGTAGAAAAGTGGTAATTGCTAACGATGCGTATTTGCGTATGTATTATGAACGACAAAAAGTATGTTTGGATTTTTGAGTTGAATTAAAAGTAGTTTTTGATGCATATAGAGAGATATAATTTTTATTGTTTCATTTTTTGGCTTTTCATTTAAAATATGAAGCACAAATTAGCAGCATCTGTTACGTTACACATAATAATCATGTTTTAAGTTTAACCTCAAAAAAGTTAATCTCGGCTACAGTCTGAAATTTGTTGTCTTATTTATCTAGAAATTGATGATTATTGTGCTTACAATGTATATTACATACGTTTAAAATCAAAGACCGTATTTTCATCCTTTATGCACTTTTTCATAATAATTTCTGAACAAGGTAACGGGTTTTAAATAATATAATTAATTATTATACATCTCTGGGAACTAATCGATGGGATTCGAGGGTAAAGAGTAAATAAATCTAAATACGATACGATGGGCGGACCTGTGGATCTTATACTTATTTTACTACTAACTACTGTTCCAACAATAAATAACATTTAATTCGCATATTATATCAATAACAAAATCGAGAAAAACGCAAATTCCATTCAGTCAGCAGCATACATAATCAAAGCGACCTTGAAACCGTTAAACAACACATGTATTCTATACCATATAATATAATTATTTTGATTTTGAAAACGTACGTATGCATAATATAAATATTGTACCGTTACAGAATTTGGCAACAATTAAATATTATCGATAATAAACACCTTAAAGTGGGATAATGTATTGTCCAGCGAATGAGTACAAGAATTGCAAATCAACATTAGTTAACATGAAAGTTTCTTTCAGAAAATAGCTGCCGCGTAAATACTACCAAAAACTTGGAAGCTGCTTTCTGGAACTGTTTAACTGCTTAATTTTGTACGTTTTCTGATATTTTTCTATCTAAGCTATTATCTCTTCCCCTTCTACTGCATTTTAAGTAGACATTGACAATATAAATGTCGGAATCAAAGGGTCGTTATATACTTTCTCTAATGGATAAATTATTCCTTACTGACATAATGTTATAATGTTAATAACAATGTATTGTTTAATCATTCACGTACGAAATCGTTACTGATTCTCAAGCAAATAGTAACAGTAGTAGATAGATAAGACATTATAATACTCTTCGTACTAACGTTAACTGATTTTAACTGAACACACAGCTAATGACTTTTTACTTGTTTCCTTTAAGACAGGCTTCATTTTGACATAAATTATTACATTTTTACTGCACAATACATATTATTATTATTTATGTACCGCCCTTTAGCCAACATCACTAGTATTTACTTATTACATTTAGGTAAGTAATAACAGTAGTTAAGAATTAGGAACAAACAAGCTTAAACTTTAATGCGATACAATGCGACATAATAATATATTTTTTTCATGCAGGCTTCGCCAGTTGCCCCAAAACTGCTTTTTCGACTGTTAACTTTTTTATAAAATAAATCACCACACAACTTATATCAAGACCGATGATAGTTCAATAAGCTAAACTGTGTAAACTAACTATAAGTAGCTTCTTTAAACGAAGATTATATAAATTACCATAATTTACTTCCGGTTCTTAAAAGTAAAGCTGTCATGATTGACATAGTTTAGTCAAGCGGAATATTATGCTTGAATTTTAATACAATAATTTTAAATGACTTCCTTTTCAATTGTAAACTGCGTTTTTTACGTATAGGCCTATCGTGTCAACCATACATGTGGGCTATTAAAGTACCGATTAATCTCATAGTATTTACATGTTGAAGTTTGCACGATTTTGAAAAGACTGAAATATATAGTGAAAAGAATATTGTATATAGTATTAGCTTTAGCACACCACAACCACTTGTCTATTTAATTCTTTGGCCGAATTATTGTATTTAATTGAGTTTTATTTAAGAACAACATTTTAGAACACCACGTCACGGTTTTCTTTTGTAAATTATTTGCCTAGCGTAATATGTTGTTTGTATATTTGGTTTCATGAATTTTTTGTGTGGAAGCCAGCGGAAGTAATGTCTCGCATCGTAAAGTGTTGTGTATTCTGAGCAACGAATATATAAGCAGCAAAATATTCGAATCATTAATTTGTTACCTAAAAGATTACGAAATACATAACTTAAAGCTTTTTTCTCTGTTCTATTCATAACGGATTGAATCAGGAGTAAGCCATATCGTTTAACTACATTATTCTTGTCATATAGGAACCCAAAGTGTTTTTGACTGCTCTTGTTCCACCATCACCTTCACTTGTGTAGCCAAATAGGAAATGTTGGTGCCACCAGGAACACAAGCTGAAAAAAATAATACCAGGGTTGATTTAGCATATTATTTTAGACTATTCATTATATCAACGATTGACGCTATGCAATAGTATTGCTACTCACCTGTAATTAAATGCTTATATTCACTCTCCACCTTCTGAGCATGCTCATAAAGCTCTTTAGACGCCTTTGGTGTTATCTTATCGCACCTCAAGTCCTTGATTTCGCGTATTTGCTTAGCACTCTTAAACTTGACCAAGATTACAATGGGATACATTTGTGCACGCTGAAGTCGCTCCGCCCCAGCAGTACTAACGTCGATTATGCAGTATAATTTCTAAAGGAAAGTAATTAGAAATTAGCATTAAAATACGTAACTTTCTCCAAATATTTAAAGATACATGTACACAATGCATAATTTATTTTTACCTTTGCACTGATTTCTTTTATCGCAGCCATTGTGACACACTCGTAATGCGATCCTTTCCGTTTATAATCCACGAATATATTTTCCGTCAATCCTTTCTCCAGCATGGGCCCTGAACAGTGCATCACTTCCAGCGACACCCTTCCAAACTGGTAGGGAAAGTCTAGCACTAGTCGTTCTGCAATGACGTCACTAAGAGCTCCCAATATTATTACGGGGCGAAGAAAGCACATGTCTGCAAATTATCGGTTGAAATAGTTTCAATTAGGTGTCAGCTTAAACCACAAATCCTTCACGTTTGTATCAATGTCATTTTTTCATAATGAAAAGTGCTTTCTAACATTGAAGTTTTTTTTTCAGTGTCAGTACAAAATTATCGTACTTTTGTATGTAGATATTCAATAGTAGTTATTTTTCAAAAAATAAATTATAATCTGAATTGATATGGCATGCTCAATATATTTGTACAAGAAAAATGTGTGAAAAACTTGAACCTTTTATCGTTACTTTCAAGTAGACCCTTCACTCAAGAAGTATAGTTGTGTGTGTACAGAGAGTTGAATACGAAATACAGAGAGAGACAGAGACAGAGAACGAGACAAGGTTTATCTCACTGAAAATAAGTCACCACAAATTTTCATAGATTCACCACTTTTAAAAAAATGTTCAGTTAAGCAATCCCGTAAAAAGCTATAACTGCCCCGAATGCAAGACAAACTAAAATTTGACTTGTAACTTTAAACTCGTAAAAAATACTTTCTCTACTACATTTTTGAGCGCCATGCATTATCGTTGGTCATATCCTAAGCTGTACTTTTACTCTTCAATGTTTCACCGTGCATCATAGTTTTATACTGCGTTCTACACTAACTTGTATAAAGAAGCAATTTATCTTTACACTAGTCTATATATATTTCTAAATGTGTTAATAAGAAAATTTTCTTATATCATAATTTAAAATACAGTGTTAAGGTATAAATAATGATTAAAGTTTACACAGACAAACAGAAAGCGATCAGTGCCATGCTTGAATTATCACTTTGCCCCAGTAGTGTGTGCTGCAGTAATGTTAATTAACTTACAATCAAGCCGCTCGACTCTTTGGTACGAGCAGAGTGCAATGGATGCCGACTCATCCTTTAATTGAAGACCGCCCAACTGTGCGGAAAGATCGCTGTAAGAGTTTATCGAAAAATCAGAGAAGCTAGCAAGCTCCCTGGATGAGCTCCGGTGGTGCGACTTTCTCCTGAAAAAACTTCGTCTTGTCACAGTCGAGCTTCTACGGTCACCATCCAAGTCACCCAAACTTCGTTTAAACATCAAATCCTCTTCAACTCTGAAAATAGAATCCGATAATCCAACGTATAAAATTACACGACAAAACTGGAAAGTCAAATAAAAGTATTTGGAAAATAGGGTAGTGCACATACTTGAACTTGGATGGTATAATTCCCCACACTTGTTGCCTGCCTTCTGCATCCACCTTCCACGCTCTCCATCGACCTGGCTTGCCGTTATACATGGTATTGTCCACATATAATATTTCATCCTTGTGGAACGTCAGTTGTTGAGGATCAAGGGTGTTAGACTGTCCATGTTGATGTTCGCTGGATACAGGTGGATAGTCGAACAGCGCTCGTATGTAGAATCCATCTCCCGGCTTATCCTTAATTTCGTTATAACCTGCAAGCGCAAGAAATTAGGAATGATGCAGTGTGAGCTTTACCCGTCTCCTCGATTTGAAATGTATCTGCGTATGGAATAACAATTTTTAAAATCTAGTGTATTGCTTACGCTGCAAATTATACTGGACAAGGACCCCAACTTTGTCAAGTGGTTTAGCCAGCTCAAACGCTGCCTCTTCGGCAGTAGCATGGCGAAGATCAGTTCCATTATATTCCAAAATCTGATCACCGGTTCTAATGGTAAAAGTTTAAAAATAAAAAGCATAAGCACTTTATTTCGTGGATAGAATTGCACTGGATAAAACAGTGTTATTTTCCTGGCGTACCTAAGCCCAGCTCTGTCAGCAATTGAATCAGGTTGAACACTGTGCACATAGATTCCAACGACATTTCCTCCAACCAAACAAACACTATAAATTACATATACTTGTTATTAATTTTTGTTATTTATTTTTGCAGGATTTAAATCCAAGAGCGGATTGGATAAACACAAGATTCTTCATTTAGATCCCGAGAAATACCACTCAACGCGGGAAAAGGATAGGTCAAGCGCGAGGCGGTGTCGCGAGAAGAAACTAGGTGAAGGCGCAGACTGATACCACTCTTGTTATTTTGTTGTGTAGAATTCTCTTTATACTTTAGTTAAAAACTTAAGTCATGTACCTCAATGCCTTTATGTTATCACATCTTAATTTTTCAAAATAAATTTATAATATAATTACCCCAAGTTGGACGAGTTCTTTTGCAGTTGAAGCGTTAGGAACCTTGTTTTCTCTTGCAACAACATTTTCCCTTCCGATCCATCGGTAACAATGCTAGCACCACCACTACTTCTAGTGGATCTTAGGGTTGACTGTTCGGAAGGAGGATCCCTGTCCCTATCCTTTGAGGAGGTTGCAATTGAGAAAGCCTGTTGAATTTGCTGCTGATTCAGCGTTGGCAGACCAATCACGCCTTGCGGTTGTTGATGTTGACTGGCTTTATTTTTGGATAAACTGCTATTAGCACTGGAAGGTTGACCACTTCCCCCACCACCAGAGTTATTCCTAACTCCTCCATGTTGATTCTGAAGGCTTGAATTTTTCTTTGAATTTCGAACTAATGTTGACTGAGGAGAATTACATGGCGTGGGGGAGCCAGACCGAGAACCGGATCTGGACTCATTGTCCGACATTGATGAGTTGATATCGTCATGACCGGAGGATGATTCGCCGTCTGAATGAGAGTGGGAATCATCTGAGCTGGAGCCGTTGTCATCTGAAAGTGTTCAATTGTTATCAATAGATACTCGTTTAAAGCGACTTGAGCACACAAGGCAGAGTAAAATTGCTGCTTACATGATTCCTCTGGGTATTTGTCAGGACAGTATTGCACCAAGATCGTTACGGAGTCCCCACACTGTCTCAATACATGAGCTGCCAAATCATACGTTGCGGAACGCATGTTGATTCCGCAAACCTCCAAAAGTTGGTCACCAACCTGTAGCCCAACTTGTGAAGCCAATGAATTTTCCGACACGGATGAGACAAACACTCCGCCACCATTGGCCTTACAAGAAATTTGAATTCCAAGAGGGTCGGTAGACTTGTCATATCTGTCAATTTCGATTTTGCGCTGTTCACCAGGAGCTGGCTTTCGTGGCCATGAGGTTACATATCGACCACCGGGATGATTCGGGTCGTCAACCTTAAATTGATTGAAAATATTCATTTTAAAGGGCTGCATAAAACCGTTTCTTTATTCTGGAATAATTACAACTCGGTCCTTTCCCTTTAACGTTTACCCCGTAAATTTGAAATATTTACCCAGATTCTTCTCGGATGTCCAGTCTAACATTTCCCACAGCAGCATAATAATTTAATTGATAGTTATTTAAATTTAAATTCTGAATTTTGCACAACTTTTACAAGAAAGTGGAAAACGTATATATGGCAAAAACGATTTGTCACGTACCTCAATACGAATATGTGGCATTGGGCTGTTTCTCTGTTCAAACTTTTCCGTGGAGCTCCTGCTCGTAACGCTTTGATTTGAGGGGATTCTTATCCGTTGAGCTTCCCGTTTTCTTGGAAAGGTTCCGGATGGTTCAATAGGAAAACTTGGGTGGAGGAGCAGATCATCAGAGTTACGAAACGTGTTGATCCTGTGACTACTGGAGGATCCCAGCGACAAAGAGTTGGAGGACTCATTACTTGTTTTGACATGCGGATGACTATGAAGATATGTAGGTTCAAAGGTAAAGCTATTGTCAGATTTTGGTATGGAAAGAGGCAAGGTTCCCGTGTTAGATCCAGGTAGCGCCGTTCCGACCACATTGTGGTGGTGTCCAGAATAACGATACCGATTCGTATATCTGTCCAGTGTGCTTGTTACAGTGACTGGAGACGGACCTGAGTGACTTAATACTGAAAAATAATAGAATAATCGTAAATGAAATGGAGCCGAGCAAGCAAATCAATCAGCAGAGTTTAGAGAAATTCACACTGCCGTGCTTACCATTTGAGCCGGGATTATTTCCCCCAGGTACATTTGGTATTGCTAAAGACGGCGGAGTCACGACCTTATCCAGATGATCACTCTCACTGCTATTGTTCTGATTTTTCACCATCCGTTTAACGTAGTACTCCAGAATTTCCATGTTCCCTGATCGCACAGAGAAATCTATACTGGAGCCATCAGACATCGTCAACGTTGGAACCACGCTGTTTCTTTCCGGTGCTCTGTACACAATTTACATACACTTCCAAATTAGCAAATAATTACTTCTTTTAACCCCGACTTTGCATTAGATAGGAGTCTTCCTTACCCTTTTCCCAGTTTATTCGAACTCGGAGACGGGTCAAACACACCGAATGAATACCGATGGTTGGGAACTTGTGAACTTGACAGAGGTAGACCATGATTATCCATTCCTAGTCCTCTGCCAGCTCCAGCCAAAGACGAAATGCCAGATCTTCCTGGCCCAGCGAGAGTTAAACTTTTACTGTTAATACTGATTCCACTGGATCCTCCACCACTCATTGCAATGGCTCCCACACTTTTTGCTGGATGAGGTCCACTCAAATCCCAAATCATGTTTGAAATAGGTGCTCTCTCTTTTGCACCACCCGGTCTTCGGACACACATGCTGTTGCTTGCGTTGGCCAAAGTTATACCACTGCCATTGTGTGGAGTGTACTGTCCATAAAATGACATTTCTCTCCCGTGGTGACTTCCACCGGCCGAAGAATTTGAGCTTGGTCCGCTCATTGTATTTGTTCCCGTTCCGGCAACACCTCCTTGCTCAGATCCATCCCCCTGGGGCAATGTATATGAGCACGACGAATTTCGGGGCAGCATCATTCTCGGCCAGGTTCCATTTTTGTTGAGACTGTTTTCTGTGGCTGAGTTTCTCTGCGCTGAGGAGCGCTTCTTTCGACTTTTTCTGGCATTGTGGGATGCATTCCCAGAAGCTGAGCTACCACCACCGCCAGCACCACCTCCTCCTCCTGATGCAATTGCAGAGTCCAAAGTTGCCAATGTTGCTTCCTCTGGAGATGAATATTTCTTTCCTGGAAGTCGAACGCGAAATATGTCACGAAGACCGCCGCCGGAAGACATTATAGACTTTCCTCCTGAACCACCCCCATCACCTCCTCGACTTCTTGTCATCATCTGGTTAGGATCTGATTTGTCTGACTTGAGGGAATTATTTGATGCGTGAAAGTTCTTTGACGAGTTTGGCTGATTAGACACGCCCGAGGAAGCCATTGACTTGCCACTGTTGGACGAGTTTGGATTTGTATTGGAGTTGATGGGACTGGAAAGATGACCAGCACTACGGCTTAATGTAAGCACAACGGGATCAATGTCTTCGGACAAGGCCAACAGTGCATCTTGAACGTTGTCAATCTGGGTATCGTTAATCTGGAATTAAAATTGCATTCATTTTTATTGTGTTTGATGTACTTAGGGGGCAAGCATAGCCGTCACCATTCTAACATTTCACATTACTTACAAAAAGTACTCGATCACCAACATTCAAGTTCAATTCTTTAGCTGCCGGGGAACCAGGTACAATACTGGAAATGTATACTCCAGGTTCGAAAACCAAACCATGATCTGCGCCTCTACTGTTCGGAAGCTGTCAATTTCAAGGTATATCGTTAATATCTCTTCAAAGTAATATTTCCAGGGCCAATTGAGTAAAAAAAAATATTTTCTAGATCATTTTGACTACTTACTACACTTACCTTGATACTATAATGCCCTGAATGCATATCAGAGTCAATAGCGGAATCCCTTGATTCAGAAAAGCTAGAATTTGAAAGATATTGAAATCTCATTGAGCGATTCTCCTTTTCAATTTCTATCCTATCCCTTAATTCTTTGAGCTGCTTGGAAGCTAAATTCTTTTGTTTGCGGATATCCTCGGATTCACTGAGCGCCTCTGCGAGATCTGAAACGGCTCGGTCACGTTCCTTCCGTAAACGATCGCACAAAGTTCGCAGACTTTCCCTCTCCCGTACAATCTTTTCTCTTTCATTGAAAGCCCAGTCCCTCCGTCGTTTAGACACTTCGCTTTCTTGCAGGGCTTCTGTTTACAGAAAAGGAAATTTTATATTAGAACATATTCATTTTCAAACATTGTAATGATGAATCCACACAAAATTGACATGTTTTCTATGAATTTGTACTTTCAAGATTCATAGAGAGAAAGAAAAACGGATCTGTGTGAGGCTTGCCAAAAATAGCTTACCAGAAACGTATCCGTGAAATGAGAGCATACAGACAAAGAATAGCAACAAGAGAAAAGTGAAAGTTTCAGACATGAGACATTTAGCAACAAGTCACAGTGTATTTTACCAATTATCTAAATTTGCACCGCTCACCTTGGATTTTCTCTAGAAACTCCTTGTTTTGCGTTTCCAGCCTTTTGATTTCCTTTTTCGACTGAGCCAAGTCATCGGTCAACTTTTCCAGCTCCCTGTGAACCGAGTCCCTTTCACTCATTATCAGAGAATACTCCTGCAGAGCTGCATCCCGTTCCTCGGTTAATCTTTTAATGTCCTTGTTGGACTTTATCCTAACTGCCATTGCTTGATTAATCTCTTTCATTGCTTCCTCGTGCTGCTGTTGAACTTTGGACAATGCCTCTTTGTACTCGTTTCTTTCGCACAAGGCAGAGTCCCATTGTCTGATAGCTGCTGTACATTGCTGCTGAAGGCCGTTCCGTTCCCTGATTGCGTTGCTAGTTTCTTGTAAGGCCTCTTCGTACAACTTCTTCACCCGATTGATTTCCTCCTGTGCCAATTCCAACTTGTGTACAGTACCCGAGTGTGAAGCAATTAGATCGGCGTATCGCTTGCGAAGCGATTCATAGTCCTCCTTCATCGCGTCATATTGTTGGAAAAACGCTTCGTGGTCGACGACCTTCGAGCGAGTCAGGCTTCCTAGAAACGTTCAAGACAAGTACCAACATTAATTGCGTTCAATAAGTCAATTAAACACCAAAATTGACAGGAATTCTTACCCCCATCCATCTTGGACAAATGTTGTGTCCTTGTCCTTTTTGCTCAATAAACTGTATTGAACTTCTTAATGATTATCCTATTCACCGATGAACAGTCATGATTTTTTGCCAGCTTTTCAGGGCACAATTTCCAACTTTGGTGAAAGTTACAGATTTCCGATCAATTTAACGTGATCAGAATGATGTTTAATAGCAATGATAACCACATATAAATATGGAAGCACTTATCACGGGTGCCATTCACAAATGAGACAAATTCTTGCAAAAATAGCAACAAAAACTTTCACAATGAAAAACTACTGCCGTATATCCGTCCAGAATTTTCCATAACACGCATTATCGATTAAGTTTGAGTTCGTTCCAATCCCCAATTCCGTTTACAACCTGTTCACAAATTAATTCAAAGTAAAACATTATTTGCTGAATACTATCACATAATACCATTCCCTTTTCCATTAGCGGATATCACGGAGAGATATATATATGTGAAATATATATATGTGCGTAGCAAATTCTACCCACACAATGGTCACATTCAACCAATCCATCCACAAACAATACAGCATTTAATTTTGATTACCTACACAAATATAGAGCGATAATTTAATCTCTTGTTTTGTGCTCTCTTTATCACGACAAAATGCGACAAGCACGTAGCACAAAATCCCCTTTCAAGAAGCCTGGTGAAGAGTGATAAAGGAAACAAATTGACAGAAAAAGTGCATTACATTTATAACTAATTACGACAGCTACTTAAATGCTTATCATTTTGAATTGTGATATTTTTTGCATTCGCTTTACAAAAAAACTGTAATGCGCTTCTTTAAACGCTGATGATGAGGATCTTTCTATTTAGTTTCCACATATTAAATATATTCATCTTTAGTTTAAATGCATGGGAAATGAGAATGTAAGGGACAACAGGTAGCTATATACAATTCTCATCTACCTGTTTTTTAAATCTTATTTATGTGATGTCTGCATTGTTGCTGTCGCTCACCACCATACAAAATGCATAAAAATCTATTGTGGGAACTTGTTACTTCTTTTTGATGATGATGTTGTGAGAAAAAAGTTTGCCAAGAGTTCAATTCACTTTCATCATGTCAAAATGCTCCACCATCACATCATCAACTTCTTTCCTCTTTTTACTACTGCACTGCATTCTTGTACTCCTCACTCCAACAACAACATAAATAAGTAAAGTGGTTGCAGTAATCATAACAATCACACCGTATCATTATCATCATCAACCAACCAAAGTCCTGGCTTCCGTTTTACAATTTGCAACAAGTTACCAACCACTTATTGTTGTTGCGTACTGTACCCTCTTGCTTACTTAACATTCTCTACTCTTCTTGCATGTACGGCCATTTCATCTATACTGCTTGCATGCAGTTTAAGTCTTCTTCCGTCGTCCCCTCTATAATAATCTTAATGCTATTATTGCACTAAAAGACTAAAGTTGCAAAACTGCAGTAATAACGAGAGCCCTTTAAATATAGAGATAAGAAGACAGGATAAAAAATGTACTTATTTGGCTCACTTTTTGCATTGAAATGACAATGATGTTTATAGCATGCAAATAATAAAATCTGCATAATGTTTTGCTGCACTTTTTATTGCAATGAGGATGTCCTTTTAAGTTTTGCTTCCTAGTACGGACCTACTATTTTAGACGGATATTTAACTAAACTGCACTCGTTTCACTAACCAGTCACCTCACCACACAACCACAAAGATGATAGATAATTCATGCAAAAACACAAAGAAAGGCAGAAACGCAGTACATGCTACTACTACTACTCTGTTAGCAAATGTGACAACGACGCAACAGTCTATTTTTCTGCAAGACGAAGAAGTAGTAAAGTAGCAGTAGCAGCAGGAGCCGTCTTTCTTCTTCCTGACTTATTCATCCCAAGTGCAAAATTATCACAATCTTATCACAAAAATATCGCCTATTGAGGAGGAACGAAAAGTAGCAACAAGCTAACAAGTTTATTATGATGGTATATAAAAAAATGGATGCATAATATTATTTCACTTCTGCTGCTGCTGGGCTGGTTGCAGTAGACAGACTTGTATTAATAAAAACCAGAAGTATATTATTTTTGTAGGTACGTAGTACAGCTTGTCGCACTATAACTTAAAAGTTCTTTATTGTAATTTTTACTCTAATTTCTACCATATCATCATCATACAGAGAGACGTGTATGACATGATGATGATAAAGTTTTTTTGTAGGGGAATACCTTTAAAATTTACTTCTGACTTACCATCATTATCAGTGGCAGCAGCACAGCCCGAGAGAAACCAACAACTTGATCAAGTGATCAATATCTTCATATTTTTTACTTGTGCATATTATTATTAGTCAAGAAAGATTACATATTATTTTGCTCGTCACAAACAACAAGACACAACAGTACTATTTTGACTTATCTACAAAAACCTGTACGAAAAAGGATGAAACTTGAACACACACACTACGTGCATTTGTGTATACCATTGATGATGTGCATACACACGGATATGAAAAAATATTATTTAATAGGCAACTATATGGCAATGGCACAGGAGAAAAACAAGACGGAGAAGGGTTTAAAAACCAAACTGGCTCAATTCAATCAACTTTCAATTTTTCTATGCAGCTCTCATGATGATGACGACGACGTCGACGACTACGGGGATGTAATCCACACAGTGAAATTATTATCGTGGCCGTACTCAGCAGCAGCACTCATCTCATCAGCAACACTGACTGAACAATATAACATGGACCTTACCTCAGAGTCAAGTCAAGTCACAAGTGTAAAAGTATATAAATATCATAACAATAACGATATTGCCCTTCAAATGATGTGTATGTGCGAGCTCGTGAGCAAAAGTTCTTATATACATTTTTAGTAGATGTAAATATCACGCTACATAAAGTACATACATGTTCACACAAAATCATCATACATTTTATCAAGAAGAGGCTTTTTGCAGGAAGGCATCATAATGTGTGTATGTACATAAAAAGCAATGTGCCAAGTTTAGTTGGATTTGGATTTGTACGCACTTGTGTAAAATGTGTTTTACGGTGGTCGGATGGATTTATTTGGATGGATAGATTGAAGAGCAAAAGAGTTGATGATGAGGATGGGAATGGTGAGGAGATGGAAAATGGAACGTTATTAGCAGCAGTAGTAGTAGCATGCCATCACTATCTAGTGAGTTGATGATATTGCATGGGAGAAGTGTAAGTGGGAGAGAAAATGGTCCTTTTACATTTTGTATCTCTGATGAAGCTAGAGTGGCTGTAAATATCCTCTAATAGTATCATCTTCTCCTTCAACTCATTCTCTCTACTGCTGCTGCTGCTGCTGCGGTATTAAAACCCGTGAGATTACATGCTGCCCCTATGTACGGTCTTTGTGTACTTCTCCTCTTATGTTTTTTTCTTGACAGAGATGTGTGGCTCACACGTACATGTTTCCCTGAGTAAATATTACTTTGCTCCGTGTGTATAGTGTATGCACATATATGAACTATCACTTTAATATTGCAAAGCCACAAAACGTGTAGGCAGCAGCAGCAGCAGCAGATGAGAAAAGACCAAAACTGACTATAACAAGAGGGAGAGAAGAGATCACAAGATCTTCACCAGTTTGTGTGTCTTCTACTTTTTGGTGCTGCTGTGCAGTACAAGTTCCTTGTACAGAAGGAACGAAGGATTGACGACGACGACAGCACAAAACCATGAGAGAAAAGAAGAAGGAAAAGGTGTAGGACTTGTTTCTTTCAAAATAATAATCATCATAATAGTCACCATTCACCATATCCTCCCTACGGGATTCATTCAGGCAGAAATATTTTCTTATGTACAGCTATACTAGGCTGTTCATGATCATGACGAACATTTTCTTATTTTGTCTGTCTAAAGTTTTAAGGCAAAGACGCTGCGGCTGCTGCTATCATGGCATGATCATGACTCGCTTTTCGCTACGACTACTGAACGTTGTTAAAGCTATGGTGGTGGTTTGCTTGGGTGAGAGATGATGAAAATGATAATGGTGATTGAAACATTGAATTTTTACCGAGGATAAAACTGAAGATGAGATGAGAATGAGACGGAGACTATGCTAACGTTTCATTGTGTATCCTATGTGGCATGAGGCTGCAGGAGAAAACTTCATTTCGTGATGTTAGCAATGGAACGAACCAGCAAACTATGCAAGACCTTGCTTGTATGAGTAAATATGAATAAAAAATGGGAATAAATATGAAGAAAATTCAAGGAAAATTGTTATGCATGTATCTGATTTCCTGACGGTGGAATATGGAATGTGTAGGAACATAATATTATAATGTAGGCAGACACTGAGTTTTTACCAGGATTACATTCCAGCTACCTATATTCCATGATATACCTATTCTCATGTGGATTCATGCATGTTCATAGATAAGAGCAAGTAATCCGCTCTACAATTGTTTGTTTTTTAGGTTTCTTGTGACATTTCTCCCGAAGATGATGTTTCGGGGGACTGTAAGACGAGAAAATAATATGAGCAATACAGCCGAATTTTCTTCGTTTCTTACCCACGCACGTCATGTCATGTCATCATCACTTATATCATGCTTATTTGACGTCATTGGATTTCCGTTTATTTTTACATGACAGTTAAATAAATGAATGTGATGTCATGAATAGCATTTAAAACAAAAATGTTTTATTGTCAACTTCGTTAATTCAGCAGAACAGCGATCATATTAACGTTAAGTAGTTTTGAGGTTTACGATAAAATAAATACGAAAAGTGAGTAGCATATTTGCAATTTGCAATATTGAGTCAATTCAGAATATTATACACTTGGTTTTCAGAAGCTCTGAATAATATACAAATCCCCTACATTTTAAGGACGAGTGTGAGTACTTTAATTCTGCGTTCTTGTATTTTTTACCTAGGTCAGAGCAACATTACATTGCTAATTAATTAATAGCGAAGTAAATGTCATTCATTCATTGGTCCATTCATACAGGCAGTAAAACTTAAAATTTAAAACTCCTTCATTTAAACCGGAGATCGGTGGCTGGCAATGAAGCTGCAGTGACTGAACTAGCCATGTGGACACTCATACTTCTCGAATTCCGCCTCCCATTGTTTCCATTCGCATGATTCACATTACTCACAGGAACGCCTCCCGGGTGCATATTATTATATAATGTGCTTGTACTGTTGTACGAGTTGTTGAAGGAATACTCTGCAGTGATATGTTGCGGTGGAGGACGAATGAACTGATTCCGATAGGAAGACGTTGTAGAATTCATGTCGTATGGAACTTTAGGTTGGCGGTAGTAGTTATCGTAGTAGAAGTAATGATGATTTTGACCGTTGTGCAGGGCCTGCTTACTTCCTGCTATACTTCCCGGAATGCTCGCCAAGACCGTCGTGGAGTTCATCAAGGGAATGTCTTCGTCAGCCGCCTCGGGATCCAGTAAATCGTCATCTTTTACTCCCAAAAATGCAACAATCAGGTAGAGTGTGCCGTTCATGAAAGTTAACGTCTGCAAATAATGTGAATTTATGAGGAATAACTGTCAACAGTTTATTCTTTATCCTACAGATAAATTTGATTTATTATTATGTTCCATGATGGAACTTCCATCCAAACCCACCTTTGCAACGCCCACAGTGTACAGCCGTGGACAGTCATGCTTGCAAGAAGGATCAGTGTACTCTGACCACCCGATCAGTTCTATTCCAGCAACAATGAGAGCTGTTCCCGCAAGTACGTGGTAAATAAAACTCTGCAAAATCATGCAAATCGTTATTTTTACAAACTTGCTAACTTATAGTATGTAATCTGTACTGAAGTGGCAATTTTAAATGTATATATTTCGGTAACATACCACAACTCTGTTTGCTTTCGAATGGATTATTGCAGGGTCAGTCAGTAGGTAAAATACCGCGTATAAAAGGGATAGAAGCAGACACGTCGCTACTGTTCCGGTGAAAACGGCAAGTGTCCAGACCGGCACATATGAAACTGCAACGAGAATGAGGCTGGTTGCTCCAAGTACCTTTCACAAGGACAATTAAAATGGATATAACCATACTTCCGTTTGCTCTGCCCCATACATTTTAAACCAAAATAAACTAATTAGTATTGGCACTTACTACATTTACCAGCTTCACTGCACCCATCGGAGTGCGCAAATACCGTAAATTTCGAAGAGAGCAGTTGTGCATTTAAAAATCTCTCTGGATAGTTGATTTCTGTTGACGTCAAGAGAAATGCCACCACTTTCACTGAGAGCGGTACTAAAAATATTAAAGCTATTTTGTTTTCTCTTCAGCACAAGTCGTGTAATTTACAAACTGGGAAGTTCGACAAGTATAGAACTTTTCTCCAAAACGGATAAAAATCAAATCTTTTTTTATTTCGTCCCTGCGATTTGATTGATTTATTTTACTGGTCAACAACAAATTTGTAAAACTGGGCAAGTGTTTCATGAAAAAAGCAGTATATTATGATCATCATTAAGCAAATAGATAACTTGTGACTTTGTCGAGGATCCTCCTCTTGACTCTGCTGGTGGCTAACTGTGTTGTGTTTTATTGGGGCGATGATGTTTACTGTAAAAATGCGTTATTCATGCAATTAATGATCTATAGTTGTATGGTATGTATATGTGTAAACGTGTTAACGATATAATTCACCCTCTCTCCTTCTTCAGCATCTGCGTAAAGCAAATATTGTTAGGAATATTTTCGTTCCAATATCAGTGCAGGGAGAATAGTAACTACACGCAAGCCCGGTATTGAAAATGTATGACTGACATGCATTCATTCCATTATAGTGCAGAATGTGAGCTTATTTTCCAATAAAATGATTAGTTGGTAATACATATTATGATCAATGGATATTAATATGTAAGCATCAATACATGTGCGTATCGCCTACACCTATCAGTAACAAATTTAGGAAAATGATATGGAATAGATAAACTAAAGTGTAGCATATTTAAAACGAAAAATATTCTCTCATTCGCTATATTAAACATTACTTTGATTGCCTATACATCATTAGTGCTTTCATGAGTACATACACTAACTTCACCCACACTATTGACCACACTGCAAGTACCGATGGCACCAGCCGGATAATTGGCATTAATGCAACATATTATCTACATATCGCTGATAACCCCACAAAAAGCTTATACGTTTTAAGATACATTGAGTATTGTGGTACATTTAGAAAGTAACAAAGACATCTTTGTACCCAGCAAAAATAGATGCATGACCTTCTAATCAACGAGTCTATTTTGACTTTGATTGATGAAATATAATACCGCTTGATTCTCCGATAACCTAGAGCACGATTTAGTAAGAAAATCTAGTAAAAAGACTCTACTTTTCATCGTAATAACCCTAACTCGTTCCTAAGCTTGACTGTAGTCGCTTCTAAAAATGTGGTTGTGATTGATTATTATACCGGTTGACCACGCGAGTATTTTGACGAACATCAGTCAAAAGATGAGATGCTCACAGATTGTGGATGAGAGAGCCAATACAGAAAGAATGTATACCTGCAGTCAACAGGAAATCATTCCTGTACAACATACAATAACGAAAATCAAACATTTAACTATTCAAATACATAAAATACTTTTTATTTAATTCCTTTGATATAACAAAAATTGAATGCGTATATTATAGAAGATATTCTCCTGTATTCATTCACCACATATTTGCACTAATTCCGTAACTTTATTTCAATACTCTCTAACCATTCATGTATTAAACAAATGCCCATGTGATAATCATTCGTACGGCAACTCCTATCGCCAAGAAATAAGCCTGCCTAGGAGTCCAACTGGAAGATTTACTTGCTGTTTCATCCTCCGCTTCATTTGCATCACGGGAAAAGTCGTCATTGGGAAAGAGAAGTTGTCTGCCGAAGACCTTACCCGGTTCCTTCTTTGCATACTCCTCCACCTCATCAGTCTTGACACAAACGGGCAGTCCATAGTCTATCTGAACGCACTTTGTTCCACTTTGGCAGTCAAAGAGTGGATGTCTACTCTTCTTGGTTTTCTCCTCTGAAGCAAAGTCAGTGTTTCTCTTGCCCACATGAAGCAGTTTACGATCGCAGTAGCTGTGCTCTTTCAGGCGACATTCCCCTTCCTCTTCAATTAACCCAAAGCCAAACGAGCAGCCGCAAACGGCTTCACCAGTACACTTGAGGAACATGTTGCGATTACAAAAGGAAATACCTTTCCAGTAAAGTCTACTCAAAATGATGTACGCCATGGGAATCGATGTGGGAAGGTGCTCAAGGTCGTAGACGGGCAATGTTGGAAATACTTCGGCAAGCTTTTCCTCATCTTCTGTAGTGCAAGGTTGTCCAAAGGGGATTTTTCTGTACTGCATAATTTCCTTGAGCATTCGCTTAATTTCTTGTAGATAAGCATCTCGCTGTCGCTTATTCAGTTCATCTGCTCCGCTTGATTGCTGCTGACGTGATGCTTTTCTCTGATCCGCACGAAATTTTTTCTTTGCATCATTGTTATCTATTAGAGTTTTACTTTCAATGGTGTCCTTGTCCCCTGATTCTGTAACTTTCCGAGGTGTTATCACAAAGTAATTCTGCGTCTCTTCATCCCCCTCCTCACCCTTATGATGGGTTTTCTTTTTTCTACCTCGTTTTGCTACCGTTTTAGCTTCACTTGGCTGCTCTTCCTCGCTCATGTCCACCACTGACTTGAGTTCTTGGTCGTCAGCTAGCCGTTTTCTTGTCTTTTTCCGGGGATCATCGTCAACATTCCAGGTGTCCCAAACTTCATCCTCGTCCTCTTTCTCCTTCCGCCCACAACTGTCTTCTTTCCCTTTTCGCTGGCAAGAAACACACTTGTAGGCTTTGAATTGCTTTTCTTCAACTGACAAGCATTTGGTTCCTGGCATACATGTTGTCACCCACGCAGCGCCTGGTTTGGGATCACAGTGCTCGTCCACGTCTGAATAGCATTTATTGCCCATCCACCGAGCCCCACGATGACATCCACATCTACTAGTTGTCCTATGACACCTGAGTCCAACTGTTGCGTTGCATAAACTTGCCGAGTTGACCTGGACAGTGCTCACCAAATATTTGGTCCACTTGGTGGCTGCTATGAAGTAGGGCAAAGTGCGTCGTTCTGTATCGATATCACCTGAACTTGCAATTTCTCGCCAAAATTTGATAATTCTGTCTAGTGTTAATCCAACACTGGAATCACAAACGTCATTGATCCCTGCTGTCATCAACTGCTCCATCAAAACTGTTTGAGCGTTCAAATCAAAGTAAACGCGGAGCACTGCCATTTCTTCATCATCATTTTGGGGAATATGACTTGCTCTAAAGGCACTGGCCAGAATGCTCTTGGCATCACCACAAGTCTCCCCTGTCTTGCTGGACTTTTGGCATAAGCATCGTCCTGCCCATTCTGGATTATTTCCTCCTGTACATATTGCACCGGGAACGCATCCAGGGAGAAATCGTCGCTGGAATGTTTTTTCCACTTGCCATAGCTGTGCACCCTCGCGGGAATGCATATACTTTCCGTATTTGAACGTCCTTCCACAACTAGCCATGTTCATAGCGACACAGTCATAGTCGCCGTCCTTTCGTTCAGACGGTTGGAGTTGCTTCCAGCATTCACACGTACGTGACACTTCCGAGCAATTCAGATAGCTTTCAATGTCACAAAGACGGCTTTCCGGATTGTCAATTATTTCCCTCAATAGGGTTAGACGCTTCTCGTGACCAGGATCCTCATCGCTTTGATAGCTGAGCAGACGCTGATGCAATTTGGGATCACAGGCGTCGCCTAGTCTCAATGTGAAGCGGGACTGAAGCGCCATGACTATACTTGCATACTGTTCCTCATCAAACTTTCTCTTATCGCAATTGCCATTTCCTGCAGAACACCAGCATTTCTTCTGGAAGAATAAAGGTTTCTCCGTGCATTCTGTACCAGGCATGCAGCTGGGTGGAAGGATTTCTGAGAACCTCTTCCGGTCTTTGAGGGGGTCAAATTCTAGAGGTGGATCAAAATCAATGTCACAGTTGTGGCCAAGCGGGATCTTGCAACGGGAGTTGGGGACTTGTACCCCAGCTTTATGATCTAATTCCAGTCCAGGCTTGCATTCACAAACTTTCGTGACTTCGTTGCATCGAAGGAGATTGTGTCCGTTACACAGTGGTTTCTTAAGTTGGAGTAAACCCAACTGCCACGACTTTATGTCTTGAGGATGTGGCTCTGTCCACCTATGAGTGTCATCCTTTGCAACTGGAGGGTTGTCTAAAATCACTTGGCGCTCGGGGTCACATTTATCCCCGTGTTTGAGGTGAGCCAGTTTCCTTAGGTGAAGCTCGTTTACAACCATTTCCTCCTTGTCAACATCCAACTCCATGTTCTTGATAAGTTTTTGGGCTTCTTGTGCTCTTTGTTCTTTGAAAATCAAGAGAATGGAGAGATTAGCTTTATACTCGACACAACACCATTTATCTATCTTTTCCCCATTATTGCTAAATGCAGTTTTAATTTACCTGGAGGATACATTTCCTCCTCATTCATCAACTCTATCAGTGCATCTCTGATCTCTTCAGGGTGCATAAAATATTCACCAGAAGCTAATCCAATATCATTTATCCAAATTGGTCTCCCAACCTCAACCTCCTCAGAAAGTGAGTCAGACTGAACGCCTTTTACCTTGGCGCCAGGCGGCCGTCTCTTGGGTGGCACAAGTTTTATCCCAGCAGCATCATAGCGTCGACTACATGTCGCTCCCCAGAAGCCATTCCGGCACTTGCAAACCTTTCTGATTGGACTAACACCTCCTCCCAGTACATCATTCTCGGATTCCATCACACATTCGGCATTTTCCAAAAGACATTTTACAGGGCTCATTTCCGGTGTCATGAGAATTCCATGTTTTTGCAGTGTCCTTCCAGATAGCTCACAGGGATGACCAATGTTGATTCCACACAAACCCTCCCGATTCACACCCATGGATGGATGCGCACATGCACAAGTTAAAAAATGCTTGTGACATGTGAGCAAATTTCTAAAGTCGCAGATTGCCCTGGAATGATTGAAAAGCTGTTCAAGCTGCTCTCCCTTTTCCCGAGGACTCATCAGTCGTAAATTGGTCTGGCCTTCGTGGGGCTCAATGAACTCCTCCAGGACACCTAGGAAAGCTTCTAGCTCATCAACCGTAAAAAACTTGCATGGTTGTCCGAACTGGGCGTAGTCATAGTCCTTTTCGAGTGCACGTTGATAAAGCACTTTGTGCTCAGAAAGGAGATCATGGAGAGACGGGGGTAGCTTCGATTCGGAAATGATAACGCGATCTGGGTGGTTCAACTGTGAGGACTGCGAGGGACTCATTCGTTCATTACCCTCCTCGTTGCTGGGGATCAACCGCATGTGGTCCTTCCTCCGATCATTCTTGGAGTAAATTTTCACATTGGATGGAATTCGACCAGAGTGGACACCACTTTTTCCAGCATTGGCGTAGAATACGTAAAAAAACAAGAAAAATATAAACCAAAACGAATGCATTTTGTCACGATTTGTTTAAAATCCGGTAGGAAAACTGTGTTCCCAGAATGTGTTGGTGGACATCTGGTTTATGTATCTTTTTGCATCTACACGGTTGAGTATGTACTACTTTGCAAAATTAGGAACGCCAAGGAATTTCCTAGGGAATTTCCATTCTTTCATGTGTATTGTCAAGCTGTCAATGTCGTGCCCGTACTGTTCCCTGTTCATTTCCAATCATTGATGAATGAATATGAGCGAATATCCGTTTTAAAACATTCAAACGTTTATGATTTTATAGAATGTCCTCTGCAAAATTGGTTATCAAACTCATTTCAGAACAACTAACTGGTTGAAATGGCATCCAGAATGCACTCCAGGCCAATGCGGCCTACTCCTTCAAGAAAGACGGATTTCCTACAAGACGTACCAACAGTAATTTACTCCCAAGCGGCAGCGGAATTCCGACCACCTGCTGATTATGTAGGGCCTAGAAAATCTCTTATGAGGAGACCACCGGATCCTTCCATGAATCCAAGGAAGCTTAGTTTGCCTCTCCTGTCGGTTTCCAAGTTGAACGTTCAGGTAGCAGTACCACCTTCCTCCCAAATTTCCCTCCCTCGTGTTGGAGGCGCCGCTGGTAAAGTGTCAAACAGAGCTCTGGAGTGCGCCCAAGCGCAGAGTATTTTGCGAAAAATGCCATCATCATTTCGCAGGCAATTTCGTACCGAGCTGCTAAAGAAGCGACCAATAAAAGGGAGCGCGAGACGCTTTGTTCACAGGGATATTCACGACCTGGCTCCCACTGAGCCACCCGTCCTTCATGGAATCATTCTTTTGGGAGGCAATCATCGTGACATGGTTGAAGAATTGCCACAAGAGCCAGGCACACCGCCGCCACTGAGCGGACGCAGGCATTGTAATATCCAAACAGATACGTATTTGGAAGACATTGCAGATAATGAGTCTGGCTTTATAACCACTGAGATGCAATGCGAGCCAATTCACGATGAGCCCCTGGAAGCGACTCCTTTAAATTTTGAGGAGGAGCAGGAGCTGGAGAATCTTGCGTCTACAGGAACTCAGTTGGACCAATGGGTTTTCGCTGACACTGACATTAACCATGTATTTGACCAACTCGCTACAAACGTAGCAGACGCAGTTATTATGGAGGTAAGGAAAGAAAGTGGTCATGTAGTATATACATATGTATGTATTTATCGTCAGTATATTTACATGATTGAAATTTCATGACCTCTCACAGTCCCTGAAACAACTTCAAGAGGAGTTTGAGCTGGAAGCCCTTCGAAAGCAGCATGAATACCACAAGTGTCTTCGTAACCGTGAAATGGCAATTTTGGCTAAATATAAGGCAGCCCAAGAAAAATATGAGGAGCAAAAGAGAATCCTGGAGAGTCGCAAACCATGGGATCAAACCTTGGACCAAATTATTCAACTTGTGGGATTCGACAAGATTCGAGAGGTGGCTCCACTTCATTTTATTGGAAGTCAGACAGACCAGGCGGTTTACGAGCATATTCAGGACACGATCCCACCACTTAACGACGAAACTGTGCGTGAGGTGGGCGCAAAGAAATTGGGTCGGAATGTGCTTGACCATATCATTACAGACACTGTCGTTAAAAGAGAGGCCGAGTACGCTGGGAAAATGTACGTCGGTGATCCCAAGAAAAAGGGCTCATTGGCCACCGAGTCCTCTGGGAGACAGTCTGTGGGTGACTACGAGGACTGGTTGGGTGAACTTGATGAAGATGAATATGAGTTAAGGGACTATGAAATCCCTGACTATTCCCTAACTGAGCCCACTAGCCAATCTAGACAACGTGAACAAGGTGGTCAGGATGATGAGCCAAAATGGGAAGGTGAGGCTTGGGATGACGTAGAAGGTGGAGGTGGAAATCGACGATCAAGTGAATCTGATGATGATAATATGTTTTAATTTTGCTGCAAAGAATTTAATTTACTTTATGCAAGTTTGTAATCGAATAAAAAATATACAATCAAATGAGAACTGTTCAACTTCTGAAATAGAAACGCCGGGCTTTTATTATTGATATTCTTATATTTTCATCATTGTTTTCATCATATTCTTTTCGTCAAGTAATAAATTTATATTATTTCATATTTTTCTAAATCTTAACTTTATATAGAATAATTATATATATATTATTTTAATTTTTAACAAAATTATGGTGATTAAGGTGTATGTGTGGGTGTGTCTGTGTTGTATGATGTATTTTGTTGTTGTTTTTTGTGAATACTAAATTGATTATTTTCTTTCTTTCTTTCTCTTTTTTAACTATAAATCTTTACTCGCTTGTAAAGTAAAGTGCATCATATTTTCTCTATCTTTTAAATACATTAATACAACATTCCCATTTTAATAGCTAGATTTGTCTGTTGTTTGTGTGTCTTAAATTTTATATATAAACCATTTATCTGTAGCAGTATGTAGTCATAATATTACTACAACATAGTAGATTTCAAACGTGTGTAATATGCCATTACATTTAATAGCAAATAATAGCCGTAACCATCCTCTTCCTAATTATTACAATAAATCGTATGTAATCAGCAAACAATTTACAGAAAGTGTTGTGAAACAAACATAGTGATATTTGCAGTTGTTCTACTATCCTATCCTAGCCGCTTGACAAACACGTTACATTATATAACAGTACTTTTTTTTTTAAATAAATGAATATACGATTTTTCAGAGGACAACTATAAAACCTATTTCGCTAACATTCCGTTATTCAACCCCAAAAAATAATTTTCGTTTCTCATCAACACATATTTTTTGTCGTGTTGTATAGGTGACACACCTACAGGTGATTTTATCATGCACGTCATTGCCAAACTGGTCAAAGTGAAAGCAAAAATTGGGATGCAAGTAGAGAAAACTGTGAAAGCATGCCACTTTCTTTTTTTTATGGACTTTTCTTATGGGCATAATATAATAATAATGAATCACAGCCACAATCATGGCCTTTTTTGCTGCCGATTTTTTAGAACAAAGCATCACATAAACAGACAGATTTAAATAGAGAACTATCTGCATTTACACAATTGTATAGAAATGTACATAAATAATATGTAAATAATAATTATTGCAGAGCATGAAAATAAATTATAAAGCTTATTCATAATTGTTTGTGTATTATAGTTTGGTATACATTGATCTGACTGGACTTGAGTGGAATTTTTACTCTTTTTAGCGAGAAATTGTTCAAAAATAAGAAACAGTAATTAACGCGGAATTTGATAAATTAAGATGTATGGAATTACCCACTGTTATTAAATGAACAAGAAAACAGAAAAAATTTAACAAGCACCATTTTCCGGGTTTACAACCAAGTTAGAATGAATTTTATTTTACTTGAAGCGAAAAAGTACAGATTCACGTTTCTCAACTTTTGTTTATGGGACAGATACAATAAATATAATAATTATTACTTATTATTTGCAAAACAAAAAATCATCATTACTCGTTTTTTTTCTAACGTAGCACCGAAGCAACATGGAAGGTAGTACTAAATTTAAAGATATTTTTTACGGGATTGATACTTTCTTATTTCCTTACCCCAGTCAGCAACATTGACAATTTTTATTGATGTTCGCAAAGTTAGTACGCATAATAACTAACTGCTTTAACATTACGCGTGGGTGCTTTGGATTTTTCCTTTTCTGTATCATTGATTGTTTCAATAAAAATGTGAGTCCATTTTATCTTTTTTATGTACATGTGTTGTGTGTATTGTCTACTCAAATCATTCATCATCAAAGGCAATGTGGTATGTACTTTTTGTGGAAATATCTAGAATCCGAAAAGTTTTCGGGAGGAGGGTGCAATTTATAAAAAGTATATTATTAGAATAATATTCTCACTTAATACAGTACTGATAAAAGGATCATGTTATCAGAATCTCAATACAATTAGTTTTAGGTTTCACAATCACAATTTACTACGGTAAACGTTGTAGTACATATAGGTAGGTAATTATAATTATGTATCATAAAACAATAAAAATCTGGTAGAAATAAGGACATCCTTTTTATGGAAGTGTGAGGAGTAACTGTCGAGGAATATTGAATACATCAACTCATGTAACAAAACATTACACACAAACGCTAGTGTAAGTAGTCTACTGTAACGTTCAACCAAATAGGACAACATCATCATTGAGTTCCCTTCTTAATACATACCCTAATTAACTTTCACGTAACATGCATTTTTGTAAAGAATTTTCTTTGTCAGTTGAATAATATAGAAAATTTTTTTGTTTGCTGTTCAATTTCCCACAAAACGTGCTGACAGTACCTAAGATGGACGCAGATGTTCTTGATTGAACGTGCGTCGCCACTAATAATATAGTAACTTTCACAGAGACGGTAATAATAATGATAATCAACACATTGTCAACTGCTTGCAACATCATCAACGATGATAAAATCATTTTACACGACGAAACTTGGTAGGCAACAACGGTATCAGCTTCTTCACGCAATTGCTAGGAAGGATTCTTCAAGATTCGCTTCTGTCGGAAATCGTACACTTTCCTACAAAAGAAGACCACCTCAGGGGAGACTTTTCCTTGTGGCATGCTCTTGGATGGGTCCGCAGAAATTCCGTTCCAAACTGCCTCGGCAATTTTGGCCGCAGTGTCGTTGTTTATCATTGCGGTCTCAGCAAATGGAACCATGCCGGCACCTTGAATACCCTGCTCCAACTGTTTGAGGCGCTTTCGATACCTGTTGGTTAACAAGTCAAAGTTTCTTAGGAAAGTACATTCAAATCTTTAGGCCCACCTTATCAAAACACATTTCTCTGCTTACCTGCAGTATTCATTAAAAGTCAGGACGTAACATCTATCTTCGATAGTGGCTACAGAATTTGTATCACGGTGCTTTGACGCAAAAATTTCATCCATCATGTCATCTTTGGTTCTTCCTAGCTCTGTATGTTCTGGTCGGTAGTACCTATAAAATAAACACATTAACGGTTAAAATGGGTCGAGTGGCCTTTATTAAAATCAGATAAATGCCAAAATGAAGGGTAAATTTATTGAAGAATATAGGCTTACCACAATAGAGAAAACATCATTTCCCCGTCTGTAGGATTCTCCCATAACGCAGCAACTTTTGCGATAAATGGTAAGTCGTTCTTCCTGGGTCCTGACTTCAATAATACACAGTCTCGCGTTCTGATCACATCTCCGCCGTCGTGGCGCATGGAGGGATAGCATCTTCGTGTGACTGGTGTATCATCGTTCTAAAAAAGTGGCACGTTCACAAGATTATTAGGCACTCATCAATATTAAAATCGTGTCACGGATCACTAAGAGAATGGCAACAAGACAGCTTTATTCTTACCTTCATGAACACTTTCCCGTCGTATGGTTCTCCCTCAAATGTCCACCCATTAGACCATCTAGGCTGTCGCTTTGAGTTGAGGAACAACTGTTGATTCAGAGCCCCATTAACGGAAGCAGGGCTCAGAGGTTTCATCCCTGCTCGTTTCTTCATCGCATTTACAACCATGCTTCCAGTTCTGGGCAGAAGACTGGCCGATGGACCTTTGCTCTCTTGCACGGCATATTGTTGTGACGATATCGGAAGTTGATGTTGCTGCTGATTACCCATAATGTGAGTACGCGCTAGCTGAGCCATTTGATGAGCTGCCAATTCCCGAGGAATCTCTGATTTTGTTGGTAACGCTCTCTCGTTCCCTGGCGTGGTTAACTCTAGTGGCGAAATGGACACATCTCCAAATCTAGCAATTGCGTCTGCTCCCAATGGAATTGTTCTGTTCAAGTTGGACACAGCCGTCGCCCCTGGGATTGCTGTCAAAGGCACCACTGGTTTTGGAGAGGGAACTCGAAGAATCATTCGTCTTCTGAACTGGTACAAATCAGCCGAAGTGTTTATGAAAGCTTGGGTATGTCTGGGTTTCTCCTTGTCTCTGTCCTTTCCTCCCGCCTTGGCCCCATTCTGCTGGCCCCCAGCACCCGAAATGATTCGGACGGAAGAACTACTTCGACTAGCACACACGCTCCCGTCACTTTCACTTTTTCGATTGCTGTTGTTAGTAGTCGAGTTTGGATTGCAGAGTAGGCTTCGCTTTCTCAACAGGCGACTCCTGCTACGAGATCCTAATGGTTGTTGTGAATTATGAAGACCTTTCGGCTTCACGCTAAGTCTTGTACGAATTTTTGACTTGGAGCCAGCACCACCTCCACCACCAGCAGCAGCAACACCTCCTCCTCCTCCTCTATTTGACATTTTCTCCACGTTTGTGTGTCTACCTTTGAGTTTGTTTACCTTCTTTTTAGCCTCAACAAACGAGTACGATGATAGCGGTCTTGAAGGGACACCTACTGCTTTCTCCTTGCCCTTTCTATTCAGTCCGTAATTCCTCTCATTAGTAAGATTGTACGCCAATACTTGTCTGCCTGCCAAACTGTAATCAAAGGGTTCCACCACAAGTGCACTCACAGCATTCATCGCGTCGTTTGAGTTTATCAACATTCCTCCTCCCAGCTTCTGTTCAAAATCTGGACCACGGACTCGTGCTGCTGTTGCGGTTTCATGGCCAAACACTGGAATTTGTGGAAATTGTCTTGCCTTGCCGAAATTTGCAGCAACAACTTGTTGTCTATACTGTGATTGTTGGAGATGCTGATGTTGTTGTTGTTGAGAAACTCCCATAGCTCCTGAGAAAATCGGCTTACCTCCATTTACATTGTAAATGCCCGTTCTAGCAGAAGTTGAGGTTGATGATGGGACTGGCGGACCATTTCCAAAAGGCATATTGTGATGAACCCTGCCATGTCCAGTCCCATTAGTGCTGGCATGCTGCTGCTCCAACAACTTCAACTTCTTTTGTTGATGTTGGAGTTGAAGTCCATCAATGCACTCATTCAAGGATCGCTTGATTGCCTTCACTTTTTGCTGACTGGTGTACGACCTGTTGGGTTGTTGGTGTCGGTTCACACCTTGGAAATCAACTGTCGCGTTTCCATATGTCTTTTTACTTAGGTTGGTTGGCTGCATGTTATCCAGAGTGCCACTGCTCCCAGCGGATATACTTATCCCAGGTGGTAGCACGGGCATAGTATATGACTGGTACGAGGAGATTGGTGGTGGTGGGCCACTTGGAGGAGGACTCCTTACAATACTGCCGGATTGATAGGCTGACTGCATGGTTGTAGGGGCAGAGGGATGATTTTTGTGCGTTTTGGTCTTTTTCTGGTTTACCCTTAGTATACTGTTGCCGTTACTGTTACCCCCATTTTTGTTGCGGTGAAAGTTATTGTCATTGTGGCCCAGCGCTACACGCTTCCCTTGCTGTTGTGTGTGATGATGAGGGAGACTACTGGAACTTGGCGAGATTCCCATCACACTACTGGAAATTGCTGAGAAAGGTACTGGATGTGTCTTGTTTGATGCGATACGCCCACCTGGTTTCAGTGGTGGCATGGTCTTCAAAAGACTACCCTGGTTTGCAGTTAAGTTTCGAGGTGGCTTTTCAGGTAAATTGGTAGCAGGAGTGGTAACAACGCCAGAGGAGGACAGGTTCATGGTTTGAATGTTTTCGATTTTGTCACTTCTCCCATGAAAGTCTCCGCTGTTTATCACAATCACGTCTAAATCTGGATTCAATTTCCTCACCGTTTCCATTCGACTACTATTGGATGTTCTATTGGCGTGTCCCAATCCGCCACCATACTTTGTCGACAAGTCCTTTCCAATTTGGGATTTACCATTCTTGTTAATATCACTGAAACTACCAGCAATTCGACTGTTATTGCTGATATGCTTGGCAATCGTGGTGCGCTGACCACTCCGTGGATCAATCACATGAACAATGTCTTTCTCTTTGGGCTTGCTAGGTAAGTGGTTGCAGGAGTTGCTCGTTTTGAGTAATCCGTCGTGATTACTATTGTTTGATTTACTCGTTGTATTGGTCATCGTGGTTGTCGTGCTTGACGGCGCTGATGTCAGGATTACAGAAACAGAAGAGTTCAACATGAGTAAGGCAGGATTACTTGGTGGGGGTGGGGGGTTGGGAGGCAGGATTGGTGTAATGGTGATGTCGTCTGGAAGGGAATACTGTTCTGTAAACGTCTTGGCACTCTCAAGTTGCTGTCGTGCGTGAGCATCACCCGTGGTTGTCGAGGTTGGAATAATATGGATGGCAGCAGGTGGATCCGCTGCCACTGCCGGGGTAATACAAGTTGGGGGATGATGGAGATGAGTCTCTTTATTGTTACGACTTGGACGACTGGCAGTGACTGAGACTAAGGCTGGGCTAGTAGATGACTTGGGTTTGGGCTGCTTAGCACCCTCCGGAGCCGGAAGCGAAACGCTGGAAAGAGAGGGCCGCTGCTGCAGCGGCGGCGGCCTGATGCTGTTGCTGATACAGTTGCTGCTCGGCTGATAGGATTCCGTAGGGCATGCTGGCTGGGACGACAGATTGGGACGAAAAGGCCCAGCATGTCCTGCAATTAGCAAAGTTTCAAAACCTACATGTGCTTAAGAGTCTTTTTTAATAATCATTCAAGCCATTTCCCACTGTACAATCCATTGTTGTATGTAATAATTTGTAATATATTTGTAAAGCAAGCAGATAGCAAAACTTTAACAATAATAAACGGTAAACACATAGGAAGAGGTGAAGTAACAACAACACAACTCATTTCATTACAAAAAATAACGAAAGTATCCCAACCAAACCAACCACAAACTTTCATAATAATATCTCCGTCTCAGGAGAGTTTGTTAAGGGGAAACAACTACTTTAGGAAAAGGGTCCGCTTTGACAAGACTGACTATATCGACAAACTGCGGAAATGAAAAGAGAAAGTGCAATGTTGAAAATATAGGTTTGACCCGAAAGAAGCAATCTGCAACTTACGTTAGGGCTGAAGAAGATACCGTTTTTATATCAATCAGGAAATGCAGCAGAGAAAAAGTAAAGCAGAAGCACAAAGTTTTTTAAAGATAAGAACAGTATTCGCTACGAAAAAACAAGGTAAATACTGACCAACCTGGTGCTGCTGAAGGGTGAATGGAATGATGTTGCGGAGATGGCATGTAATAACTGGTTGGGAGATGGGCTGCAGCAGCGGCAGCAGCTGCCGCTGCTGCTGCGCTTGGCGGAGGCTGTTGAGATAGTGGTCCCCCTTGTTGGTAATACGCTGCTGCCGCTGCGGCAGCGGCCGCCGCCGCCGAGGGATGATGAGCGGACGAGAGTGACAGCGGTCTAGGCTGATTTGGACCTACCGTTCCCATCCCAGGAGTGGGATTCGGGGTGAGAGGTGGTGTGTAGAAGGGTGTCATGAAGTAACTCTGAGACGGCTGAGGGGTTGTAGGCGGACAGAGAAACGAGTTTGGGAACGGGGACTGCGTTCTGAAAAAAATACCAGAATGTAAAGCGTTACTGTCGGCACACGTCGCTCAAATCAAAATGCTCTATTCATTTAACCGAGTAAAGTTTAACATTAGTGAAATTATGCTCGTATGAGGCAACATTTAACAAAAGCATGATGAGTCAGTATACTTATCTCATATACTATTGTCCAGAAAGTACATAGAAGACGACATCTTAACGTAGTATGATGATTCCTTTTGCGCAAGCAATCTCCAACATCCAAGGTCAAACTGTTGTGTACAACACGGAACAGTGCTTTGCGCTGTGCTAGTGTTCTAATTCCAAATATGCTGTCATCAAACCAGCATTTGGTGGGAACTGCCTGCTCACCTACATTCACTATAGGACATACTGTCTGACTTTACCTACCTACAATATTAGTGTTTGATCCTGCCGATCCTACACATTGTGCTTATGCACTAAATTGTGAAATTTTTATTTCCCTAACGGTGTGATATATACATTGCAAAAATGGAAAAAGCTTAAAATGCCAACTGCTAAAAGTATGTCTGAGAAATAAAATGTGTAACTGCCAACCACTTTACACAGTTGGGTAGGTATGAATATATTATGTATTATGTGTATCACATCACCCCAAATGCAAACTAGCTTGTGAGGATGGCAAGAAAAAAATGTGTTAAATTAAATGGACTTACCTGTACGATTCAGGTGGAACAATAGGATACTTGACCTGGGTAAAGGGGGAATGATGAGGTCCGTAATTCGTCGTGGTGTAGAACAATCCACTGGAAGACGGAGCACCGGGATTTTGTGCCTGCTGGGATGATCCGCCAACAGTAATACTTCCTCCAGGAGTGACTGAATGAAGAGGATGATGGTGGGCTGACATTGATAAGCTACTAGCATTTGTCACACCAACACTACTTGATCCAAGATGAGACCCATGAATAACGGAAGCACCTGCAGCGGACGCTGCTTGGTGATGATGATGAGAAAGAAGTGTCGCGGACGCCGCATTCACATCACTTGGAGAAAGCAACGGAGTGCCCGTGCTACTCGCATACCCGCTTCCTGTACTCGAAAATGTCGACGGAACGTTTCTCGAGAGGGCGGGGGAAGATGAGGAAGAAGGAGTGGACTTGTAAGGCTGGTGAAGGATTGTCCCTGCGGGTGATGACGAAGACTTCTCTGAAGATTTATGTGACGCTCCACTGCTTCCACTTGCAGAGGATTTGTGAGACTTTGAACTGCCACCACCGCTTGACTTTGTTGGATGGTGATGGTGGTGGTGATGATGATGTTGTTGTGTCTCCGGTGGTGAGACCATGAAAGCAGACGTTGGAGGGTGAGTCTGATATGTCACTTTAAGAAAAGCAGGAGAACAATAATAAATTACACTGCTCCTGCCGATGAAGTATTAAAGATGCTATTTACATCTTACAGATGTATGAATAATGAATTCTGTGCAACTTTGACCCTTGTTTTGCTCGTGCACATTATGCAATTCTTACTACACCAAGTAGGCCATGTTACTATTTTGTCTTTACCTTTAAGATCCGGCGGAAGTCTCACAGTTTCAGGGAGGATTCCAGCAGGAACTGAGGATTGTTTGTGAGGTTCTATCAGTGGTCCAGCGGGTTGGTAGACAGTACCCGATCCTACAGTAAAAACAGGATAGATATCTTAGTAAAGAATGCTTTCACTTTACGTTTCCAGTCACTTAAAGACTTTCTCTTTTCATTGGGCAAACCTATGAAGATAACGATCCCATTGAATATCACTTTCACTTGTGAGGACGTCATTCGCATAGAAATTAGGTACTAAGGGATGCTTTTTTTCTACAATACACACTATCTTGATTTCTACATACTCAACCAAAGATATCCAACAGAGATAAAAATGGCTATATATACAATTCGCTTTATATGGATTCCCTTCCTACTCACATTTCGGTTTTACATAATTCGTAGTTTAGTATAATTGCGATCAAGTTCAACGCAAAGAATAAAGAACGAATGCCATCCTAATTAGTGTTTTCATTGAAGGCAGACCTAAAAATGAGTGCCCGTCCGCAGTCACTGCCCAATATAAAATGGTTTCTGTCAAAGGCATACATTCTGTCTTCCTTCCGTACTTACTTTTGATGGTGTCGTACGAATCGTTCGTTCGTACAAATCGAACGAACAAAGCAAAGCAATAACCAAGAATTGTGATAACATGGACTCGTACTTAAAACAGTGACGCAATCATGCAAGCGTTCATGTTTCTTTTCGTCCAGCCAGTGCTACCTCGAAACCTCTACCACCACACCGCGAATCCATTTCAGATTTCAGTTTCTCCAACGTTGATGTGTATTTACTTTGTATTTTATTCCTCTAAAAATACAAACATCATTCCTTACCACTAAAGTAAGCGAGTAGTGAAAAAAGTCTCGGACTACTTGACTACAAACTTGATTAGCGTTTTACAATCAGTCAGAACAGTACTCATTCTCTTTTAACTACTTCGTAATAATAAGTACACGTACAAATAGAAAGTTCTATTTCATCCATTTCATTACCTATCACAGTAAGAAGACGACACATTGCCAAGATGACAAATGCAAAAAAATTCCCTGCCTGTTCACATACTACAACCATAAAGAAAGAGACAACGTTTTCCACCACAGGATGAACTATTTCTATGCATATATTATTATTATACGTATATAATATCTAACATTACGTATACACTGTCTCCTCTCTCTTCTCTCTCTCTCTGGCTTTCAAGCTCCTTTTTTCTTCCTTGATTGAGCTCGCAACTCGCAAGTAACCCCTTTTCATGGCACTTGAACTAAAGAAGGTAGTGTGGTTGAAGTGAGGAGTAAAAAGGGCAACACTTTTGCAGCAGCGTTTCTTTGCGAGTATAGTGGAGTGAGGAGCGACTTGCCACCATAGTAGATGCCCGTACATGTTACAATTTCCCAGCCACCACCACCCAACAATCCAACACGAACATTTATGCAGCTCTTTCAAGTGGATACATGCATTACCTCATATCGGTATACCTTACGTCTTTCGTATGAGCTGCTGTGAGTGAAGCAAAAAAAATTGTTGTCGCTTCTTGCTCCTCGAATACCACGAAATATGTAGTCGCTCGCTCGCTGCTGCTCTCACCATATCATAAGTACATATACACGAACTTTCCATGTAGCGTTATTTGCAAGCGCATATGAAATCTATTTAATACACGTAAAAGTTCCACAGAGACTACACGGCTGCTACAACGCAGCAGAAGCTGAAAACGCAACCACAAAAGTAATGTTTCATCAAACCGAACAGTAAACGTAGCAGTAGTGGAAGAAAACAGTGAACGAAAAATCTTGTCGTATTATACATTTTAATGTAAAACATAATATAATATACTACTTTACTCGTACGCGGTAATGGAATTACATATGCCATAGCAAGTCTATCTAAATGAGTAATAATATTATTTGCCGCCGTACTGTTCAACGTTACTATCATCAGCGTCAAATATTGGACTTCTTAAACAGTCCTCTCTCGCAGCAAGTTAATTTAACGAGTGCTAAAGTAAGTACATATATTATTTTGTGGAAGAACACACACACACATCACATCCTTCCTTCTTTACCTAGTAAATAATATTAACAAGACTCAAGGTCCTTCTCAAGTTGATTTCAAGTAGAAAAAGATGTGCCTCTCTCGATCTCTCCTGCGGTTGCCATTCAAATGCATTTATTTTCTTTAAGATTTTTTTTCCTGTGAAATGCTTTCTACTTGCTTAACGTTTTTAATGGACATGCTTCGTTATGAAAAAGGGGCTGATGCAGCGTCATAATTTACAAGATTGAAAAGGCTGACAACGGGACGTAATAAAAAAAGAGAAGAAAACTTGAATAGGAAGAGCGAGTGAAAGTGTGATGGCGGACGTGTATGTTTGTAAATACATATGCGTGAGTAAATGTCTATTCATAAACCCACATAATGCTACCTCAATGTGTATGCATAGTTAAATACGTTGGCTAACATTTTCATTGCCAAAATTGAAAGTAAAAAAATGTCTGGCTTTTACGAAGGAGCGTTCTGTTGCTTCTTTCTGTTTGTACGTTGATACAACAATCCTCCACAAGCAAGGTTTTGGTTTTGAATTCTTTAAAATGCTTTCAAGGCTTTTTAATAAATTTGAAGTAACATACTATAAAATGATTGTTTGAAGAAAGGGAAAAGGTAGAGACGAAAAGTCTTACCGTAAAGTGCAACAGGTGTTGAAGATTTCTCTTTGGCTTGATAACTTGCACTTTTGTGCTTTGAACTGGATGATGTGGAATGGTGATGATGACTTGACATCAGTCCTTGCTGAGTCTGGCTGGAATCCTGCTGGAAATAATAAAAAAAACATAAGAAAATTATTATTTTTGCATGAAAAAGTATTATACAAGGAAAGCTTGATAAATGGCTCTTTTGCTAATTGCACAGACGCTTTTAATGACGATGACCATTAATTTAATAATGATCCAGCGTTTTTGTTAGTTTACTCTTCTTGGATCATCTGTATTTTCTCTTTCTCACAATAAGCTACAAATAGCAGTATTTATTTATCTCTGATAAAGTAGTAGCCAGTAAGTAGTCACCCAAATTAGATAGCACAGTATCATGATCAGGCGAGGCGCCATATTAGTCCTAATATCAACTCAACAGCATCCATCACCCTACAATACGCCGTTCCTACTTTCCACCTTGGCATTTCTTCGCAAGCATAATAATGTAATTATTCCTTCCAATGATTTAAATTATTTTAGTCTGATGGGTAATTTCCTTCTCACATTAAACAAACGATTCGTTTTTCTGTCTCAAACTCCGCAAACGTCACCCTCCATAAAAAGAATGTATACTTTAATACAAAAGACAAGACAAAAGTAACCTGCAACCATTCGTTTGTAAATTTCTTTCCCAATCAAAAGTTCTCCCTTCATCTCTCAGAATCAATTCATCTCGTGCAACAATGCCATCATTTTAAGCATACAAAAGAGTTACATACGTTTGTACTTTGTTCATGCTTTTTGCATGTGACATCTCTCTGTCTCTTCTCCTCTCCCCTTCTGTCACAATACAATACTCAAGATAAAAAAGAGCTCAAGTTAGATCACCGTAGTCGGCTTCAAGAAAAAGTACACTTTGTACATGTCATTTTACATCTATACATAGGCATGCTGAAACATTCTTAGCAAAAATGATATCACTAATTTATGCTAGACATGTAACACAAAGAAGAGTAACATGACTATTTCATCATGTGATTTGCCATGCTTTTAGCGCTATATAGCTTTATAGCAACAGCGGTGAAGCCATCATCATCGTTGTCTCCTCATTTAGCATTTAGAATACACAGACCAATTCACCAAACCTTTCGTGCACATGTTTATTTCAACTATGAAGCTATAATATTCAGCAAAACATTTTAACCGTGCTTGCTAGCTGCTGTACTTTTATGAAAGTGTAATTCATCCGCCCAGTACAACAATACATTACTGCATACGTATATGCTAAAGTTAGCAAACACTATTTTTTATTCGCTCCATTGTATTCTATTTGCACTACAGAGACTATAGCAGGAAAGATTATTTAAATACATACCTACCTACATGATACATTATAGTTTTTGCATGTAGGTATTTCTGTGTGCGTTATAAAGTCTTATTGTATTACATTATCATCATCATAATTTTTTCCCATTTGATGATATTGCATGGTTGTCTGATTCGTACACAGTAAGTTGCCTTGTCCTCTTTTTCTATTAATGAAGTTGAGTAAGAGAGGGAGAGATAGAGACAGAAAGTTCACAAAAAGACCAACTATAATAGTCTTAAACGTTGCTCTTTTGTTAGTGCTCAACATGTTGCGCCTGCATGTTTTAATTGTTAATTTGTCTGTTGTCCCTCAGCGCGTTCTATGTAGATATTTAGGAGATAAAATGTATATCCATTTCTATTGTTTCGTGCGTATTTTAAGTTTTTGTAGAGAACGCTTGTAGCAACAACAACTGCATTGCCAAAACCTAAAATTTTAAAAATCAAGGCGAAAAATAAAGCTGTCTTTCCTGTCACGACTTTTAAAAGTTTAACAGGATGATGAGATGATAGGCTGTATTATAATTATTTATAATGCACTTTTAAGGATAATGCACCATTGTTGTTTTTATTACAGCATTGGAAAACGTTCAAATAATAATAATAATTATTACTATTTTCTATTTGCGTAGGCAAAATGTTAGGTGCCAAATAACAGTGTACATATTGTGCCTGCTTATTTCCTGAAGGGGATAGCCAACAGCATACTTTGTAGGAAATGAAATGGGAAAAGTGATCGTTTTCTTGGCATTTCGTCTTGGGATCATTTATAGCAAGAAGTTTTATAACTTTTGCACAATCAATTTACGACAGGTAATCTGAGAGAGACAAAAACCACTTTTCTTCTGTACGAGATTCTATGATTATGTTAGATAGGTAAAAGGTAGGCATGAGTTATACTTTATATCTTGACATGGATAAATCCTGAGCACAATCCTCGTCTTCCACATCCTCTTCATCATAGTTTAAGCTCACATCCGCCCTCCAACAACTTTCTTCTTGTTGTTCAGCATAACTTTTCCCCGGCGGCTCCTCTTTGACTGCAATCCTCAAATCTCCAAAGCGCACTTCATCCACCACCACACCACCGCTGCTGCCACCATCTCTTAAAATCACTCCACTAACACCGCCGCTTTCATCTTCATGAACGACAACATCATCATCTCCGTTATTATTGTTATTAATAGACACTTCCCTCTTTCCCATCATAACATGGGGATGATGATGCCGAGATTCTCTTTCCTCGCCATCACCGCCACTACTAGTTCTACTACTCCCGTTATTGTTATCATTATCACCATCTAATGTTCTGGATACTACCACAGATTTTATGACAGAGGCTATAACTTCTTGCTCGCCTGAGCTCAGATTTGTCATTTTCGCCAGCATTGTAATAGTTTCAAGTGCTTTGTCATTCCAGTGGAATAACGAGCCTATCCTGGAATTTCTCTCCGTTCTCCCCATCTCTGTTGTTGGGAGAGAGGGGGCAGACCCACTACAACTTTGTGTCGCATTCATTTTGGTAATGTTGTTATTATTATTGCTTAAATTTTCCTATAATGGCCGGAGAATAGGTATTATGTCTATCAGACAAATGGCAGGAGTATACGAGAAACAACAATTGGAAGATAAGCGTTGCCGGATGGCGATGGAAGGGGGCCTTGTTATATAAAGATTTATTAGAGATATTTTCCTGTTTATTTTTGTTTTAGTGGCGGTTGTGTTGTGATCGCCAATCGCTTTCAAAGAATCAGAGATAAGAAGGCCACACGCACTTTCTTTCTCATCTCTAAACACTTATACGAGTAAACCATTGACCCGGTAGCAGTCTCTGTTCTTGTTGCCATTATTATCACTTTTCCATCATCACCGACACCGTCTTTTCTCTCGACAACACTCACCACTGTGTCATCATGATAAATGACACTACACGATTGATCTGCACCATTAAACACAAAACGTTGATAGAAACAAAAGCTTACGCCACCACAGATACACTTTTACTTTTTACTTACATCATATCACTACCATCACTTTCATCCAAAAGCAAACATGGCATTACCGCAGCAGCAAAAGAATATTTTTATCTATCCTTCCATCTCTTCTCCATTCAACCGTTTACTCAATACCCCTATCCGGAATGCTCACTCAATCAAACTCTGGAATACTCAATTACGCTTTTCACGAGGACAGTTAAATGAAATACAATGGGCTTTTCCCAGAACCAGCAAAACATTCTCTTTCTATATTCCTCATGTGCTTGTGTATTATATCTATTTATGGTTCGTCTCTTTTCTTCCTTAAAATCAAACTGAGTCTCTACAGTGAACAATAATATGGGCTAGTCTAGAAAGGATAAACTGATGCAGAAGAAGACACGACTATGTTTGGTTGAGATTTTCATTTGAGTATCGCGATAGCTTCGTAGAAAACTTTTTTTTTCCTTTCGTTGTCTCTGTGTGCTTAATGTAATGTAAAAGCTGGTGAATCACAATGTAGTCATCTATTAGCACGCACTAGGACGGATGTGCTGCTGTCCATGTTGCTTTACACTGATGTGGTGTGTGTGGTGCATGGTGTTTGCACTCTAGCAGCATTTTTTTACATGATGATGATGATGGAGCAGAATGACAGAAGCAGCTCACAAGAAGGGGAAAAAAGTCGAGGAGAAACTCAACTCCAGTAAAAAGAGAAGGAGAGGAAGAAGAGAGTCGACATTGCCACTATTTTTGCTAGCTACTAGACCACCACGCTTAATGCTAACCACGAAAACAAGACGAGAGAAATGAAGTCAGCACAAGACTTGTGTGTACGTATTTACATATAGCGCGTACTTAGGTACATACATCACACATTTAACACAGGAAAAAAATATGTTTTGCTTCTCTGTTTTTTTCTCCTTCTTTCAGATTTTACTTTAGCTTTGGTTTCATTTCGTCCGAGCAGAATTTCTTTGAATGTACCTATTTGTATTCAGGAGAGAGTGATAGCATATATCACCTCATCATCATCACCACCATCAGTATCAACAGAAGCGAAGTGCAAGTGTGTAGGAGCTCCAAGAACCACCACCACCGCCATCAACAAAAAAAGTATATATACTTTGTTGTTGGTAAATATAACACACAGAGAAAAAAGAGAGAGAACGAAAAGCACTAACTACCAACTTTGCTTTTTTGGTTAGATTATCACTATCACAGAGAGAGAAGCTCACGAGCTCGTCGACAAGAGCTGCTTCTTGCTTATTGCCACGCTATTTACTAACTGAGCAACAACGTGAGCGAATATCATACTGACTGACTGACAATGAGAGTGAGAGCTGTGATGCTTGCACTAGCACGGAAACAGTTTCCTTCCACATTTAACTTTGTACTATAAGCGTTCATAATAAATAAAATGCAGCAGTAGTGGTGGTGGTGTATACAATGGCTTTGCCATTACTGCTAAAACATTATCCACCAACTTCCTGCTTTAATACGTATCCGTGTAATAAACATCACAACAAACATGTGTACCATGATTGTATTTTAGTGTCACTTCAATTACTCCACACAAACATTGTACGTATTATATGCACACGTATAAGTTGCACTGCATTGCAACAAAGTACTCTTTTTAAGCTATGATCACTTGGTAGAAAGTAGCAGGCTGTAGGAATGCCAGTAATAATATGCTTCAGTGAGTTTATATAATGCTAATATGTTGTCCTTGTTTTTTTTCTGCACATTTACTATCACCTCCGTCACCATTCTCCATAATAATATTATTTTTGTGTGTGCTTGTATATATTACTTTAGAATGAATCAATTGGGGATCACCATCCGACCATGATTGCGTTTAAATAAACGAAATAAACAAGAAAGCTGCGTAGTGCTCCGATTTATGGAAAAGTTTAAAGTGCAAACGCGCAGTTCTAGAAGTTTTTTTTTTCAGGTAAGCATCATGATATGTAAGTTGAAAACACACTGGCATACAAGTGACGTGACGACGTAGGATGGTGATGACGATGATGAAAGAAAAACTGGTTACACGCTTACCGCACACGTAAAGCTTGATTTTTCCCTTGACTGGTCCAAATAAAATAGCTAGATATATGCAGCTGTACAAATACGCTTAGGTTAAGACGGAGAAATTCTCCATGAACAACTTTCACAGTATCTTAATCCCCCAAGTTGTAACTTTACCACTAGACAAGTATCAGATTTTTCGGCAGGATTGTAGAAAGCTCACACTGTAATGTATGGCAGGGTGAGATGTGAGATTATAGGCTGATCATTGCCACTCAAGTGGTTATTTCGTAATCGTAACCCTTTTTCGTCTTGCAGAGATAAACGCTTGCTAGCAATGTTCGTTTGTATATCATCGGGAATTTGCAGAGCAGCTCTACAGGTACTTTTACATCACATGAAGCAAGGCAGTGCAATACAGCGACAGTGATTGCAATTTCTTGTGTGGCATACATACATATCCCCACTTCATTTTGTGTAGACCCAAAGAAATTTCTAGTAACACACTGTTACTCTTACCAGTTCACTTCACACAAGACGACGAATAAAGGCACAGTCAAGAATCAAGTACCCATATTATGCATTTACATCTACCTAACTAAAGTAATGGGGAATGCCACCAGCTACGTGTATAGCGCTGTACAAAATGTACAGTGACGACTTTGTAATGTGGTAGTGGTTTGCTAAAAAGCACAGCAACAATAACTACGTCATATTCAGGTGAGTTTGGCCAAGGGATCTCCTCGCAAGCAGCAAAAGTGTATCTGCTATAGTATATCTACCTCATGCACAAAATATTTGCTCACTCGCACTTTTGTAAAAGGCTAAAAAGAGAATGGGAACACAGGATGATGATAATGATGATAATAACAAGGAGCTCCTTGAAAACAGAGCACAACAATCATGTAATGCTCACTTTCTGTCTGGTTACTGTAGTATGTACGCGTGTATTTTTGTTGCGAATACGGCATATGTTTTGTTATAGTGTTCGCTCATCAAGTAATAAAAAAGTCCACCCTCCCAGCGGCAATGTATCTATGCAGGGCATACAATAACTTAACATTCACTTACTTTTATTTGTGCAAAGACAGCAAAAGACTTCACCTCTAGCACTATTATTATCACACGCTCTTTCGCTTGATCCTACATCCATTTTCAAGCCATCACTTCACTTTTGCTATATTATCATTCCATCATTTGTAAAGTACTACACACATTAGAATATGAACGGGAAATATGAATATTGAATGCAGCCAGCTCATTGTCAGCGTCTATCATGCAGATACAAAGTAAGTGAAGCTTCACTGGTCTGGTGGTGGTGGTGGAGTGGTGGGTAAATGGTAAGCAACGCTTTTTCCTTTCTATTTCAGACCATGAAGGGCTTGGAAATCATCATACGCCTTTTTAAAAAAGTATATGCTCAAGCACACTATTCTCTCGTTCTCGCCCACTGAAAAAGTGAACCTTGAGCCTCTTGACGATATGAGTATACTAAATACTAATACAAAGGTATACGCATTCATTCACTCATGTAATGATTCACTGAAAAAGAGTTTTACTATAAACAAAACTGATTCGTTTTACACCATTACAAATCTAGTTTTTCACCCAGTTTCAAAACTGCAAAGAGAAATGGGGAAGGGAGTAAATGAGCGAAGAAAAAGAAAAGAGAAACAATAAAAAAGTTTTGCTTTGTTGAGCCGATTCCTTTTTACATAAAACGGCGGAAAGGAAGAGAAGAAATCTCCCCGAGAGCCAAAGTGAAAAGCTCTCCACGGAGGAGATGAGGTAAACCAAAACGCTACTCTGTTGCTAGTAGGCATACTATAAAGAGGCTAATAGCAGGGAGGAAGAGAGAATGAATGCCATTCACAACATCTCAATCTCTCTTCTCTATCTCTCTCCCAGCAACCAAGCAATGCATAATGGATATAAGAGGAATGGCAGGCAGACGTGTAGAGAGTGAGTGAGCTTTTCCAATAGCAAAGTTAACCCATCCACCAACTTCCAATATGCAATGATGTCGTAAGGAGTAAGGAGGACAAGCGATGAGAGCTCCTTTAGCTGCCTCTGTAACGTAAATCTGTAAAGGGAAGTTGTTGGATCTCGCAACCTCTTTTCCCACTCAAATCTCTGTACCTTGCTTGCTTGCGCTACATCATCATCATCCTCACATGATGTACCCATATAAAGAGCACAAGGTAAAGCGAAAATACCATCTTTGTTAGCTAATTTAGGCTACGACGGACATGCATACTGTAATAAGTTAGTTGCTCGTAGAAAGCTTCTCTCCTCGAAAGAGAATCACAGGGTTCTTCGCTTGGCAATAAAAAAGTGAGTTAAGAACAACCGTGTATAGTGGTGTGCTCTCATCTTCCTCATCGTCGTCATCGTAGTTTTCCACTTTTGTACCTTCTGTCCACGACGACGACGCTGCTCTTCTCCTCGATATTGTCTCTCGTGAGACTATTGACTGCGTTGCTGTTATGGTTACTTGCTACTGATAATAGTATTCCTTAAGACGGTTCAATTATAGGTAAAACATCAGAAAACAAGGCATTGAAATTGAATTGCTGCAGTTTGTATGGTCTCTCACTTTTGTATCCGTGCGACAGAATATGATATTTTACCAACCAGTAGCTTTGGACGGCAGAAAATCACAAAAGTACTCCCTTTCGGGGAAAGAAAGGCTACCTTAAAAGCAATATTAAATCACTTTGCCAAAACCACCACCAACATTCACTTTTAAAGAAGCAGGCAGGCAGCCTTGTTTTTTTCTCACTTTATGAGAAGCAATCAAGGCGACCTAGCAGAGACCCATTCTTACTAAGAAACGTGTATACAAAGAACCTTGGTGTGTAAAAGCAAACACAAATGATAATACAAACCAGCTATAAATTAGCTTTTAAAAAACGATGTAGCTTGTTTGCTTCTCACCCCTTTCCTTGATAGGCGAAGCGATGCGATGATATATCACAAAATGCTAAATGACTTCCATCAAAAGTCACCACATCGTCATCATCAACGACGCATGTATACCTGCTTCTGCATTCTGCATGGATAAATAGATAAGTGATAGAATATAACACTATACAGGATTCGCCATCAGCATAAGCGCAACATCTCCTTGTCAGCTCAGTAGTCATTCCCAAGAATAACTTTTTTAGGTATGTGAGGCGAGAAGGCAAGAAAGAACTCAAGAATGATGACGACTTTTGCATGAAGGGAAACGTTGCTGATTTTTTCTCTCTCGCATCGTATCATCCCTACAGACATGTTCAATTCCTTGTAGAATCTAGGTAATCAAAGCATTAACAATGACAATGTCTCGAAGTTGTTGTACAATCGTGTAGAGAATGTTGCTATCTCTCTATTTTATTTTGTTGCGGTGAAGGAATGAATGAATGAATAATAAAAATGTACGAAAGGGGTATTGTAAGATACAGCAGAAAGGATAATAAAGGATGATGTCAAAAAAGTCCCCAACAACACGTTTTCCTTACGCCATTAGAATGCATTAATGTTCTTGAACAGGAACCTCTCGACCCTAAAGAATCGCACTAATGAATCATAAAACATAATGCGAGACTGTGAGAGGAGCAGCGCGAAGAAAAGGAAGCTGCTAGCCGTCATCATACCTAACCCGTCGCCGTTGTACCAGCAAGCAACGCAACGCCAACAAAAGAATACGTAATAATAATATTACAGCAAGCTACAAGCAAGCTTATTGCCGTTGTTGTTGCTGCTGCTGCAGAATGTTTTCATGAGATGAACATGAGAAACCAAAGACAACTTTTCATTGCATATTAATTACATAATCCATTATCATCATCATCATCATCAATCCTAGATCTGCTGCTTACTGATCGCACAGATCACTTTCCTCGTACCACATTACAAGCAAAAAAAAGTGGAGCAACAACAAAGTAAGGTATATGAAAAGGAAGATAAAAGAAACAAATGAATCGTATTTAGAACAACATTTTTATGTTGCATTATTGTCCCTTCATTTTATTGCTGTATACTTGCTCTCTTTTTGGCATGGGGTAAGTCATCACAAGTCTCATAAAATCAGCAGAAAAAGCAAAACATTATCGAAACTGAATAAATTTTAGGAGGACACGCCACATAAAATGTTTTCTGTGTTTAAGAAGGAATGGGTTTTACTAGGTCTGCATTACTTTAATTTTGCCACGCAAGTACATGTGTACAGTAACAAACCTTAAATCATAATCATTCTTTCATTATGTCGTAATTGCCAAGTAAATACCTCTTAACCCCTTCCCTGAAGAAAAGCAAAGGGGTACTTAATCCAACAAATGTAGCATGTAAAAAGTTTTCCATTAATTTAACAATGATACTCTCCTCGTGCAGAGTTCCGCTTTGAAAGCAATAATATATAATATTATTACTACACACACGTTTTACTAAATCTCACATCGAAAGCAACTTTGCGTGAAAACACAGAAAAAAATCTTCCGCTTTTGCCACATAACCACTTATTATTACTACCACGCTTATATCATCAACATTAAAGAAAAGTTAAATTGACACCAATAATAATCATGGCAGTGCAAAATTATGTTGGCACGAGAGAAACTTATTTGCTGCACAAGCGGTTATGCATACCATAGAGGCAGTACCCTTAATCATGCAAGTACCTTCACACATTTTGCACAAGGAAAAATCAGCAAAGACGGAAGAAATCAGAAAATCCTTCTTGCTTTGATGCCTTCTTGTTGTTTTACTTTGATGATAGGGAACTCCATTGTGTTGTGTGCCATATTTTTTATGCTGTTGATCAAATATGAAAATAGCAGTGCCACATCACAAAGTGTAAAAGGGATGGAGGTGGTGGTGATGGAGGAAATCAACAATCAACTTGCACTTTATTTGCATGTAGTGTGCATTATCATTTCAGCTCTGACTTTCCAACATTATACGGAAATGTTGTGGCCTTACTTTCAATGCTTCACTAAAAATGCGAAATTCAATCCTGTTAAAGTCATTTTGCTTACTTGAGTGTCTTTCTTGGTAAATTGTGGTGGCTTACAAGCTCCAACTTACTTGGCGATATCCTATCATCTCCCTCTCTCCCTGACTCCCTTTCCTCCTTCATTGTTTTACTCATAATGCTTCTCTGTGTGTCTTACCTACTACACATTACAGTATTACATTATGCCACTTGTATGCTTTTCATACCACCACCTGAGCAGCAGCAGACTTGAGATTATATATTATGCCAATTATGCGTACCATGTTCAATTTCCCGTTCAGTATTATTGTTCATTTCATTCAAGGAAATGCATGTGTTACGTAGAAGAAACCCAACCTCACACTCTCAACCACAAGGACCTCGAAAATACAATATTTCAAAATGCCAAATTCTACCTGATTAAAGATGAAAAATTTAATATAAAAAAAACGAATACATTCTATTTGTATGTACAACCTGCTAAAAACTATTCCTGCATGCATAATGGATGCACACGAATTATGTTTTATGTTGCGCGGCGAAGAGATTTCTGCTAAGTTCATTTTTTTATTATTATACAGTTTCGCTTTTGCTTACTCTTGCTTTTATTATAAATCCTTCGCTATGTACTTGGATGCTCGCAATAAATTGAATTCAAACGTCCTTTGTTATTCGAAGTTATTTAAGCAACATAACATCCCATCAGAGCAGTGCTGCATGTGTTATCCATTAACTTTGTTTGCATGCGTGGTACTTTGTTAGTTAGACAGAAGTGCTAGTGCTGCTGGTAGTGGTGTGTTGCGCAGTGATCACTGCTATGTTACTGTTGCTGCTGCTGTCACGTTGCAAAAAAGGTCAATAATCTGGCCAAAACTGATGGCAGATTACTTTATGTCATGTTTTACTATTTTCTTGTAGCATTGCATGGACTTGATGGACTTTGCTGCTCCATTCTACTGCATGCCTTCAGTGCAGCACTCCAAAAACACTACCTCAAAATGTATTACTGCTTCATATTAAAGGTATTATTGCAAGCAACAAGAATAATCGCATAAAAAGGACTCGGCATACTCTCAATGCAATTTTCAATAGCTCTGAGGCATGCTCTGTTGCTTGCAAAACATAACGAGTGAAAATACTGCTGAGACTGCTGCTTTTTAACCATCATCATCCCCATGCGTGTTGTGTTTGCTACCTTCAATGCTCTGGCATTTATTTATCAGATTACTTTGATTCGCACTTCTTTTGCTTCTTTCACGTGAACGTCTTTTGAAATCGCAATACCATTCGGTGTATGTAATTTGAAGCGCCACTATTACTACATATACATGGCGTGTATGTGTTGTCAGCACATAGCTAAAAGAAATATGCTCATCGTCAAATACATCATTTGTTGAGATTTGTGAGACAATTAGATAGGTACTGAAATTGAAATACGCGTAAGAAACCCAAGTAATTCTCTGTTTTATAAAATAATGCATAACAAAAGTTACACGTTTCTTACAGCGAATGGAATACAATGAAGGATTAATCTACAACAATAGAGAATTGAATGGATAGAAGAAAGAGACAAGTAAAACTGATAGGTTGAACTGGCAGCAAACAATATGTAGATGGTGGCATCACTCTCACCTAAATCATATAACGTTGTTGGTTGCTGGTAGTCGTCCTGGTATGCACTATGCGCACTACAGTGGAATTTAAATAGATACTTTTTGCTGCTTCTCACAGCTTCATCAAAACTGACAACGCACAATGCAGCCTGCAAGTTACGCTATAAAAACTATAAACAAAAATTCACATCCCTCCATCAAAATAACGTCAAACCAACTTCTTCTTGGGGCCTGAGAAACAAGCCAATTATAGCTATTATGCATTATGCCATGTACCTATACTCTACGTATTGATGTATGTACATACACATTGGCATTCATGATCGACAGCAATTCTATAAGTTAGCAGCAGTGGAGTAAGCGCATACAAAAAGATAAGCATTAATTTTTACTGCAGTCACTCAAGAGTGGAGACATGAAAATGTGTGTACACTATTATAAAAGCTACTCATTACAACATTATATAAAGCTAGTTTGGAATGGAATAGTCGGTAATAAAATGAACACAGAATCACATTTCGAACTGATAAAATGTATACCTAAAAGTGAATACATAATAATAAATGGTGTTTTACGCTTGTCTACGATATGAGTTTTTTTTTATTTTCAAAGAGATATAAAATTTCACGTCCGATGGACTTCATTATAATGCTCATAGTGTGCAATCTGTACTACCATATCTTTATAATAACAAACAGAAATAATAATTATTGTTGCCATTAAAAAGTAGACTGCTGCAATTCGAGACAAAGTCAACCCTCCCTTTCTCTTCCTGTTCTGCTGCAAGTATTCACTCCCCCAGTAAACCAAAAACCACCGGCTTCAAACGCTCTATACCTGTGTGAATTGTACATGGATATGTATAAAATATGTACGTGAACAATTACTAATGTTGTCATCGAAGGGTTCGATCTGTTTTCATTGTTTGTACAATACTGACAGAGTCAGTAACTTTACATCATGATAGTGTTACCGTCCAACCATTGTTGTTATTATGTAACGCATAAAAGTTGCCTATGCACACCGCAGAATATAAGTGCATTGTTTTGTGATACTGCAAATATAAATCTAGTAATATGCGCACGGATCACCACTAACATATTTTTAACAGATTTCAGTTGATGCTTATTTCATAGGATGCTTTATAGTTTAAAGTACGCACAATAATTTTATATGCCACATAGGTAATCATCGTTATGAAACGTTTACCGAATGGTTCATAAAATACATGCGCAAGGACGGAAATTAGGTTAATTATTTGAGTTTATGAATGGTCTTAACACATCAGGATAGTATAACCAGTCGAAAGTGAAACTGCAAATTCCACCAAGCCAAATTGTCAGTGTTTAAGCAAAAGTTCAAACATTTAAGTAAGAAATATGGCCGTCGTGACCTTAGGTTGGTTTTGCAGTACAGGTACATCATCTAAGATTAAATTCTTGTAAATTCATAAACTTTTTCCAGTTATGATGACTCCATTATAAAAAAGAAAGCATGACATAGTAATAATTACAAAGAAGACTGGAGGGAAAAATTAGTAATAAAAAACTGCTAATTTTGAAACTCGAAACTAGTTTTCACTTTCAAGATTATTGTTAATCTTTTTTATATCTGTGAGGACAATGATTGTTAAATAAAGTATGAGCTCTTTCTTTATTCTCAACTACCTACGGATGTTTTCATAACGTCATAGCTTTAAGGGCCGATGTGCTTTCACTGGGCACAGTTTCACAGTTTACATTTATTTTACTTTTACTACCACTTATATGTTCAGGTCAAAAACAGTGTGGAGTAAAACTGATAAACAGGAAATTGTTCTTGATTGATTGATTGATGAAAACTTGATTTATCTTTACCTATGGTAAGATATTTACCAGTAAGATAGGTAGTACTTATTTTTTCACTCCTTCAAATGTAGCTATGCGTAAGTGGAAGAAATGGTATTATTTAAAGTATGGGAACACTTATCATATTACTATATTTCAATTTCATAAAATTTCGTTATCTTTGTAAATGTTCCTCAGACCGATCAGATAATTTGACTGGAAAGGCATATCTGTGTGCAAGTAGAGCTAAGTTGATAAAAAGGAGCCAGCAGATGTCTGGTTCATATTACATGCATTTTCTCCACAAGATAACTTCCAAATATTAAAATTGGAGCCATTGTAAAGGAAACTTCAGTAAAAAGTATCAAGTTCAATAAATGAAAATAAACTCTACCGAATACTGAGTGAGAATTCTGCGTTGTACTTTAGTGGGATATGAAATATAATATCAGTCAGCTTCCATAAATGTTATTCCACACAAACGTATTTAGACGCATATTTAAGTAGATAATGGGACATATTTAGACAACTTTTAAAAGTTTGGGGCAACAAGAGAACCTAGTAATTTAAATGTCATGTAGCAATACAGACATGTAAAATGTAGTTTATTCATTTGAGTCTCTGCGTTTTAAACCTGTACATCAGTGATTTCTGTCGCAAGTTAATGTAACGCTTTCTATCTGTGTAGTGGATTCACAGTAACTTTCAGTAATTCTATCGTTATCACGCAGTGACCACTGCATGCTGCTCCATCTCTTCACTAATGGCAGAAACACGCATCAAAGTAATTGAAAAGGTTTCATCGTAATAATAAATTTCCTCGTTCCTCTTGAGAAATGCATACATTTAGCATGAGCGTGTACGTATAATATGTATGTACACACCAGATTTACCGTTCTCTAACAAGTAGTAAATCCACCTTTTATAAATGTTCAACTGATGGCTTTGATGATGATGATACACTGAGTAAGTGATAATGGCATACTTGTCCATCGATTTCAGGAAGTGTATTAAGAAAAAGAAACCATACACGGAATGGGATAAAGCTATTTAGCTGCCATTTCCACAGTAAATGTATGCTGCGTAGGTAGATGAATGATTTGTGTTGACCTGCCTGTAAAGCAGCCACATAGCCGCCTCTTTTTCATACTGCTAGAATTAAATTTAAATCGATAATAACTTGTCAGGAAAGTTGAAAGTTTATCAGATCATGGTATATACTGCGATTTGATGAGATCAAACTTTATATAAGAGAACCTTCTTGTTTTTATGACTTATGAACGGGTGTGCCATGTTGCACATTAGATTAGACGTTTCTCTACATAATATACTATTGTTGTTGCGAGCCATTTATCGCAAAGCGTATAAAAAAGACGGAAAAGCTTTAAGAACCGAAAGAGAAAAAATAAACTCATCCTTCTTACCTGAACTTTATCCCTTCCTCCACTACTATTGCTCCTATTCTTTTTCTGCTTAGGAACGGAAGCCGTAGTTGGCAGAACCGCACGTTTCTCTGAAGCCGCATCACACTCATTCCACATCGGTATCGGGGAAGTTGACGTGGATGTGGAGGTTGTAGACATGGTATTCGTCGTAGCGGCAGCTACCATCTTCTGCTTCTTCTTACCACTTTTCTCCTTGCTTTTCCCCGTGGAGGTGGATACGTCGGTGCTACTACTACTACTGGTGGTGGTGGTAGTGTTGGTAGGGGTAGAGACAGCAGAACCTGCAGTGCTAGACCGCCTGCTTCCTGCTTTCCCCGTTGCTGTTGTCGCTTTCTCCTTCTTTGTAGGTGAACTCTCTCCACCAGTTTGTGTGGATGTTCCTACGCTAATTAGGGTATTAGAGGGAGCAAATTTTGCTGTCTGAGTGTCTCTACTGCTGCTCTTTGCGCTCGAAACGCTTTCTCTTCGACTACTCGTTGTCGAGCTGGAAGCATCAGTTGACTTCCGCTGCTTCTTTTCACTTTTCACGGAGACCGAGCTGCTTTTGAACGTCTTTGGAGAAGCGGACTCGGGTATTTCAGGTGGCGTGGGGGATGTGGAGGTGGATACTGAGACGGTCACCGCAACATCCTTCTTTTTTGGCTCTGAGCTTTTAATGGTGGTTGATGTACTTGTGCTAGTGCTACTACTACTGCTACTGTTAGTATGCGTTGATGTCGAGGTAGTAGCACTGGATGGTTTAATGTCTTGAACTGTCGATGTTGTAGCACCCTTACTACTGGTCAATTCATCCGTGGAAGTGGACGTTGATGCAGTGGATTTTGATTTTTGGGGTGTTGTTGATGAGGAACTTGGTGCTGGACTACGCTGCTTTTTCTCTGAAGGCTCAAAGCTAAAGCTAGCTTCTAAGATTGCTTTCGCATTTAGAGATGCCATTCGTTTCACTTTGATTTTTGTTTTAGGCTTGGCCTTCGGTTTCACCTTGACCACTTTGCTGGGTTTCATTTTCGCCGATTTTGTCGTCGTCTCTGCCACCTTTTTCTTTCCCTTGTCCTTGGCGGAGGACGCTGACGTTTCTTTGGCTTTACTACTTGATGAAGATGATGACGCTGATGATTTACTAGAGGACGTAGATTTCTCTGGCTTTTTCACCACAGTCTTTTTCTTTGAGGCAACTATTGAGGCTACAGCTTTCTTGGCGACTTTCTTTGCCACATCTTTCGATGAAGACGATGCAGCAGCAGTCGACTTTTTCTGGACAACTCCCTTCTTTTTACCACCCACATTCTTCCCACCTTTTTCTCCAACTCTTGCCACCTTCTGTGGTGGAGGAGACTCTGAATCACTTTTGGAGCGTTTTCTCGTTGTAACTTTCTCTGAGTCCGGACTCCGCAGTCTGGTAGTGGGACTAGGTGACTGGTCCTCCCTTGAATCTCGCGACTTCCTTTTGTCTGCATTTTTCTTTAACGCTGCGCTTGCTCTCGTGGGCTTTTCCCCGTCTGACGACGAGGAGGACGAAGAGGAAGAAGATGAAGAAGAAAACCGTTTTTTCGCTGCTGCTTTTCCTTTTGACGCTGCACCTTTCACCGGAGTTGTTGAAGCCTTTCCACCACCACTCGCTTTTCCCTTCTTTGCGCTGCTGGCAGTAGCTTTCTCCTTCTTTCCACCTTTCGTTTCCACTGGACTGGAAGATCTTTTATCTTGAGTTTTCTTACCAGCCGCTGCAGCCTTTTGTTGTTGCTGTTTGGTGAGCTTTTTCGGAGTTGTGGAAGAGCTTGCATCTTTGCCACCTTTTGCTGTTGTTGATTTGCTGGTTGTTTTCGTCCCACTCTTTGATTCCTTTCCCTTTGCTTGTTTCCCTTTGTTAGAGCTTGGCGTGGAGGTGGCAGTCCCTTTACCTGACTTCTTTGATGAGCTTGGAGTAGAAATAATATCTCTGTCAATTTGCCCAGCACCTTGAGAAGTTTTCGACTTTCTCTGGAAAAGTGATGTTGAGATCTTCAAGGGAGATGGCTGCGCAACCTTTTTAACGGGTTTTGCTTTCCCCATATTTGATTTTTTTCTTTTGCCTTGCTTCTTGATGAAGTGCAAAGCTCAGTGTGGAGTCGTTTCTTATTATTTGGATTGTTTAAGTACTCATGATTTGTAAGAGTTCAGGTAGTTTTTTTTAGCTTAAACGCTCTTTTGGACTCGGTGATCCGTATATGACGATTGGGAGCATTATTTTTTCGTAGTATCTTTGAGTGTTGGAGCAGTTTAGCTAATCATACTATTTTCCCTCCTGAAAGTTTCAATTAAAATGAGGACAATTTTGTATATTTATAGTAGTAGTAGTAGTATCGTACGTAGTACATATAATGATATGCATTGCTTTAAGTAATGATGATAAACCATAGTGGCATGCCGGCGGAAACAATCCTGTGATTACGATTCACTGTATAATTTATAACTACATGTGTTACATATGCTCCTTATCAATTGTGAGGCAACACGCTCTTAACTTTCCTATAATCGTTTATTAATTATTTATGCGTGTTCAAATGTGAATGGTAGACACTTGTTAGCTTGGGTATTGATTTCTAAGCGCATAATACCATTTTACACGATTAGTAACTCTACTAATAATTTAACTAAAGGGGACACTTTCTTCGAAATTTTAAATCTTGAAAGAAGCAACAATAGTGAGTTCATATTTGATTTTCAAATAAGCAACTATTTTGCAAATAGAATTATTTATGTGGGCAAAAAACAGTGATTTGTCACTTATTCTTTATACGTAAAATTATGCATTAGATTGAAAATGAGCGTATCTTTAACAATGATAAGTCCAGTCAGTGGTACCCACCCACCTAAATAACCTATAGATGCTTGTTCCGGAAGTGATTCCAAAATGCAAATTGATGACAGTAATAAGGGACTAATGACCTTTGAAGATATAACAAAATCAGTCTCGTGGGGAATTAGCAATGACAAATCTTCAGTTTGAGTTGACGATTTGCAGAATTTAGATCGACGACTAAAAATTCGTTAAATTCATTAGCGGCACAGGTCCTAACTTACGTGATCGTTGGGTATTCACCTTTAACTTATTAATGTCTTGCTAAATGTGAACTCTATTTAGAGCCACAATACAGTCTACTTTGAAATTCTGTGTTTTATGCAAATACAAAGTGTGTAGAAAACGTAAGGCATTAGAATAATAACTGCAGCGTAGTCGGCGTGAGCCTTATCACGATTAACATGAATGAATACTGTTGGCCACGTTGCTGTATCTTCACAGACAACCAACTTTGACGCGTAACTATTATGAGACTTAATCGGCAAGTGTCCTCATTCCATATTTCAAAAGCCTCAAAATAACGTATGTAAAGAAAGCGGTGTCAACTTACCAGTTCAAGTTTCCTTCAAAAACACGTCTTCTTCTGCTGCTGCTCCGCTTTGCTTTGCACTATGCACGGGCGAAAAGGATAATTTCACTGAAGAAAATTAATACAAAACTATGAATAGCAAAAAGTGTACTTTCTACATCTTCCTCAAGTTCTCTTGAGAGACGCGTATCTAGTCAGCATTTTCTCTGCTCACACTAGTTCTTCTTCATCGTTTCCGCCTCCATCATTATGACCATACATTAGTATTTTCAAGTATTACAATAAAATATTATACAGTTTTTTAACACGTATACTTTTCACCCGGAAAAGTCCCTTTGGTTGATTTATGTATATTTCACCATAAAATATTCTCACACTCTTTTCTTCTATTTCTATATACGTCTCACTTGTTGTTGTTATTACCATTTATTTTGTAAACTGGCAAAGTTATATACAAATCTTTTCAAATATTATTACTTAACGATTAGCTAGTATTTATAGTAGTATTAAATCTGGAAAAATGTTATAGTATAAGAAAAAAATTGGTCTGTTTCTTCCACTACAGCTAAACTTAGAGTAGTATAATATGCAGTTTTAACCTATCTTACAACAACATTTACCAAAAACTATATATTTCCTCTTTTTTAGATGTATAATTTTTTATATAAGAATAAAACTTTATATATTTTTTTCTCCTCTCTTCTCGTAATTTCACATTTTTCTCTAAAACCGAGAAGGCTACTAACCATTGACCATGGTTGAAGACTCCTCACACCAACCAAACCAGAGAGTAAGTAGTAAGGAATATTAACCCCTACACAAACAACACAAAAATATTATAATATGTATATATACTTTTTCCTCTCCTTCTCCTGTGTACTTTTTCTAGCAGTACTTACAACACAGCTTGTTTCATCGACGAGAAGGAGAAGAAGTGCACACCACAGCGTAATATCAAGTTTTATAGCACAGTTCTCAGCAGTACCAGGGTGGCTGGTGAACTTGCTTCTCCGCTTATATAACACTTTTTTCAATTCTTCTTATTTTTTTCCTCCGTCTTCCTTCTCATCTACTTACTCCTTCCCAACAATAATATCTCTCTCTTTCTGTATTGTGTGCGCTTACTAATGAAGGAATGGATCCCTATCGGACCAGTAGTAGTGGTAGTACTTGATGTTGTTGCGAGATGCCCATCATATTATAGCTGTTATTATTATTATGTGATGTGTTCACTGCTGCTGCTGCTGCTGCTTCTGCTTCTGATGATAATGATGACGACGATTTCCTTCACATTTTAATCCCTAAAAAGTCAGTGCCCAAAACTGCTTATATGCATCATCATAGGCATGGTAGTAGTTTCAGTAATAGTTTTATACGCAACAACAGAGATGTACTTTTACATGGAGTTTTTGCTCAGGTATATACACCACTCCACTTCTCCGCCACCACCACCACGAAAAACACCAAACCAGCAGTATAGTAGTATTTGGTAGTGCAAGTGAAGCACGTACGCAACAAACAACAAGAACAAGTTAAGTCTTTCTCGCCTTCTTATTCTTCGTTTGGTGAGTGAGCGAATGTGAATATGTGTGTGTTTGGTTGTTGGCTATATTCTACGCAGGCAGAGAGCAGGCGAGCAGCATAGAACCAGGGCAAAAGGGATGGATATTTATAATATGGATGGATAATAACCAGAAGAACTAGCTGTTGTAATAGTTATAGTGCTGCTTTTGGTTGCTACTTTTCATGATGATGATGATTATATGAAAACGGAGAAGAGTTCTAGTTCTCTTACTAGCTATATTATTGCGTGTGCACACACACAATGTATATCTTTTCCTATATGAGACTCCTCCACGCAATAACGCGACCAGAGAGAATACACACATAGAGAAGGAGAACTATAATATATTATTATGTAGTTTAGTAAGGGAGATAGATAGAGAGAGAAGTGATGAGACAACATCAGGCTGAAGAGGAGCAGATGAGATGAGAAGTAGACACACACATAGTCATAGTACTGGTAGTAGGTTTTACAAGTTGCCTTCTTCCTTTCCTCACCAAACTCACCGTAATAATAAATGTATATGGAAGATGTGTGCAATTGTATGACGATGATGATGTATAAAACACGGTCCCGTAGTAATAGTATCCCTTGTCGTACTCCTTCTCTCAAGCCTTTTGCTTTATGTGTGAAATTTGTGTGCAGTACGTACATTACATTGTTGGTTGGAGGATGGATGGAATGATGTCGTGTGTGTTTGCATCTTCTCTGAAATTATATGGCACTGCTGCTGCCAATCTTTCAATAGAAAGAAACGGGGTATTATAAAAGGCATTACGTACATTTTTTCCACATTTATCCGCAAAAGTTGGAGTTGCATCTTCTTCAAGCATCTTTTTTGTGTTGCTGCAATTGAAAAGAATCTACTACATCATTATGAAGATCATCATCTTTACATTACATGCACTCGTTTCGGAGTTGTAGAGAATGCTTGGCTTACCTGACTTTTTTTTTTGCTGAAGGCTCCTCTCAGAGCCAGCTCCACATTCCCCTGGTCTGGTTGGTTCGTCTTCCTTCTGGTTCTGCTGCTAGTGATTATGATGTGATGCTTTTTAATGATGATATGTAATGTGTGGTAGAATAGAGAAATATAATATTATGGATGTGGTTGGTAAGTGATAACTGACACCACTAAAGTGCTTCCTCGCTTTCCTTCTGTCTCTGTCTGCTGCTCAAGTAGCCACCGTTTTTTGGTTGCGTAAGATGAACAGAGAGTGAGAGAGAGAGAGAAGCGGCGGTAGGAGAAGAGGAAACACAAAAATTTATCATTTGAATTCATTCCATGAAAATGATTTTGACTGCTTATTAGTATGTATTTGCCCTACAATTAACGTGATAGGCATTCATGCTAATTAATAAGAACAAATTTAACCGGTCGAGAGAAACTTGGTTCAAATGTCATACAAGAAAAATGAGCTGTAATAAAAAGTTGGAGAAAAAAGTAATAAAAACATTTAACAAAGTTTTTTTGTTTCCTTAAATCGTTCTCTTGTAAGACAATTTGAACTCCGATAAGCATGCATTCCTAATATTATTATACACTTTCTTATTATTTCTCTTGATTTGAATTGAATTCAAAAGTTATCGTGTAAGAATGTATGCATATGAATTGAATAGGCGTTAATCGTAATATGCATAGGTATAACATAAACTGGATCTAATAAACACATAGGATGAAAAGTGGCTATTCTACAAAATATTTGTAAACAACAAAGGGACATCATTCATTCAGAGTATCCTTTCCACGAAATTATTCCTTCCAGAAAAGTATTATAGGTATAAGATTTTGCGAGAAAACATGATGACAAAAATCTTATCGCCTTATTTGTAAACTAATAACTGTAACTTTCTGTCACAACCAATGATATGCCCATTTGTCTGTTGTACAAACTATTTTGGAAAATTGTCTAACATGGATAATGCGAGCATTTAGGATAAATATAGTACCTGTCATGCAAAACATCATAATATTTACTCGTGGGGTACGAACAAGGTTTTGTTTGTGGCTGTCCAACACATTTTTGTACCGACTTTGTTCCCAGCGATGCTTCTCCCTAAGTTCGTCGATGACTCAACACAAAACGCTTTTTACGCATGAAATCATTTGTTACGATCAAATCCTTCACGAAAAGTCAAACATCTATTTTAAAAGCTTATTCTCTTAAAAGACAATTAATGACAATAATCGTTAAATATGAACTCATTTTCCCGTCATTTGTGCATTCATTTAACCAACTTGACAAAATCTCTCCGTACTCCCGTCTCGGAGAAAACGGGTGAAAGTGGCCCTTCATAACCACCACCGTTCCTCATATTAAATTTGTGGCAGTTGTGTTCTCAACAAGTTACACTAAACTTGTTACCTTTCGAACATGCTTTGTGCAAACATTAATAAAGATGGATCATGACGATAAGATTTTTGTAATTTTTGTTCCTTTTGCTGGCAGGAGTGAAGGGAAAGCACACGGCCCCAGCAATACGGACAATTAGAAGATAGGGAAAGCACTGCCTTTTCCTGTGTCCCGTCCAATGAACTGCCTCTCTCGCTTTGCGATGAACACGCCTTCTCCAGTTATCTTGCAATTCTCTGTCTCCTTAACATGCACGGGAATTGGGAATATGATGAACAACAAGCTGCTAGAAAACAATCAGCGAACAAAAAAACAAGTAGAATCGCTGCTCTGTTCTTATGACTTGGCTTATTGAATTCTCGTAATAAAACTTGTGGCATTTTTTTGCTAAGACGTATGGGGTGACAAGAGACGCGTGTAATTGTAAATGCAAGATGGATTTATACGTATTCAAGTGAGCACATTGAAAACCCAGCCGTGCGCCAAATTCAAAAAGGTGTATTGACAGTGATTCTGCAGAAAATAAACACAAAGTTGGGTTGGTAGAGAGAGTAATGCATTTTGCAGAAAAGGACTTTGTCGTGCACGGGATTTAGGAGGATTTTTGGAGAAAATTAATTTAATTACAATTACAATTTATCTAGTTAAAGTAGCAGCTGTATTAGCTAAGAAAGTCAGCTACAAGTGTGGTGATTAAAAGAGAAGGTATGTGAATATTTTTTTGGTTAGTTAAATTCTAAACTTTTTTATTGCTGAGTCAGCTGAGGTGCAGTGAAAGTTGTACTTAAACGTGTCATCTTTTTTCTGTACTGCTTGTCTTTTTTGTCTAGTCTCTGGACAGAATTTTGTGGCTCATTTCCGGTACATTTCTTGGGTTCAGTTTCCTTTCTAACATTTGAAATGGCTGCAGCTGTTGCGGCGATGCCCGGAGCAAATGCGGGAGGAGGTCCTTCCGGTGACCCTACCAGGGAGAGGGCGGTTGGTGACTACAAAAGGAAAGTTGCTGAACATCGGGATATTGAGGCGAAGCTCAAAGACAGTACGTTTGTGATTTTATAAGAAATTGTCAAATTAAAGGGAAATATTTGCTTGCGATTATTGGCTAATGTTGATTATCATTTTTGTTTTGTTCTCTAGTGAGAGACCAACTGAAGGAATTGACAAAGCAGTACGATAAGTCTGAGAATGATTTGAAGGCCTTACAAAGTGTGGGACAGGTGAGTGACTTTTATATGTTAATGATATATATGAAATGCGTAGTTTCATAGATTGGGGAATAATATATACTTTTGCCTTTGTTGAATTGTTTAGATTGTTGGGGAGGTGCTGAAGCAGCTTACTGACGATAAGTTCATCGTGAAAGCAACTAACGGTCCACGTTATGTTGTCGGGTGTCGTCGTCAGTTGGATAAGTCCAAGCTGAAAAGTGGAACTCGTGTTGCATTGGATATGACAACTTTAACAATCATGAGGTACCTTCCACGAGAGGTGGACCCATTAGTTTACAACATGAGTCATGAAGATCCAGGAAATGTTGCTTATTCAGCTATTGGAGGTCTCTCTGAGCAAATTCGTGAATTGAGAGAGGTAATTGCATATCATCGACGTCTTTGGGATATATATTTTATTTGTCAATGTGACGTACTAACTGGATGACAACTTGGGCATTTTTAGGTCATTGAGTTGCCACTTATGAATCCGGAATTATTTCAACGGGTCGGGATAACACCTCCAAAGGGATGTCTTTTGTATGGGCCACCAGGTAATCCAACTTTTCAGATGATAACTTGACTTTTACACTTTCGTTTTGCTATATGCGGGAAATGAATCTATAAAATTGTGCACTTAGGTACCGGAAAAACTCTTCTTGCTCGAGCTGTGGCATCACAACTGGATGCAAATTTCCTCAAAGTTGTCTCCAGTGCTATTGTGGATAAATATATCGGTGAAAGTGCTCGTTTAATCCGAGAAATGTTCAATTATGCAAGGGATCATCAACCATGTATTATTTTCATGGACGAAATTGATGCAATTGGTGGTCGCCGTTTCTCAGAAGGCACTTCAGCAGATCGAGAAATTCAACGAACACTTATGGAGTTGCTGAATCAAATGGATGGATTTGACTCACTGGGACAGGTATGGGCCATTTCGGATTGACATTAGTTCGGTGTTATTTTTTAAATGTGATTTTTCGTGAATTATATATGAGCATTTTTTAATCACGTTTTATAGGTAAAAATGATAATGGCTACAAATCGCCCAGACACTTTGGACCCTGCCCTCCTCCGTCCTGGAAGACTGGACAGAAAAATTGAAATTCCTCTTCCAAACGAGCAGGCTCGACTTGAAATTTTGAAGATTCACGCTGGGCCTATAACTAAGCACGGAGAAATTGGTATACCATTATAGCACATATTTAGGACATTAATAATTATTACTGGTTTAGGTACATGCAATTAATCCTCAATTATTTTGTTCTCCTCAGACTATGAAGCGGTTGTAAAACTTTCTGATGGTTTCAACGGAGCTGATTTGAGAAATATTTGCACGGAAGCCGGTTTATTTGCGATTAGAGCAGAAAGGGACTATGTTGTGCAGGAAGACTTTATGAAAGCTGCCAGAAAACTATCTGATAACAAAAAGTTGGAATCTAAGCTCGATTACAAGCCAGTTTAATTTTCATTTTTCGTAAGATGTCTGTAAATGTACTAGTTGCTCTTTTCTATTAATAATAAAACATAAGCTTACACTTAAATGGCAGTGAATTTCTGGAGAAATTAATTGAACCAAATAATAATCGGCGATATGATGTATTATATTAAAATTCTATAATTTATGGTGTAAATGCGGAAAATAAAAACAAAAGAGACACATGTGTTTAAATTCGAGTTTTGATACAATGCTGATTTTGTTAATTTATTCATTGACACCAAAAAAAATAAACTTTTTACTTCTGATTTTATCGTGTGCCAATTCTTTAAAATGTCTCGTCTATTGCAGAATTTTGGTGTGTAATTTTAAACATCGGGAAAAATCTACGCATCTTTTCGAGAAAATATGCTCCTATTGTAGCGACAGCTTCTTGAGGCGTTGGTAATATCAGTAACACATTATCCTCGAAGGGCGACGTCTGTTCTGACTAGGACGCAATCAAAATCATATTTTTGTAGCAACTTTGATGCAAATTTTTCGTTTGCAAGTAGCGGTAATGGGTACGTTTTAAACATTAGAAAATAAAAGCTTACATAATATCCAGAGCGAGATGCATCTCCTTTCTTAAGACGTTCATGAGTGCGTCGTAATTCCAGGAATGAATCCTTCATTAGTTGGCTAACACCCGATAAAACAAATGACTCAAGACTTGGGTTCATGCTCCCGAATCTCTCAATGCCCCATGATGTGATCTACAAACCATGACCATGGATTAGTGTTTCCCAATTATTCCTGACATTCATTAGTGTTGATAGAATGACAAATTACATTATCAGAGTATGGGAGATGACAGTATTTCAGCTCTTGGAAACACAATCCATAACCAATGCCAATATCAGTGAAGGAGCAGCGTCCAACGAGGACCAGCTTTCTTAATCCTGTTTGAGTCCAGTTTTTAATTGTACTAGTCATATTTGTCTCATTGAGATTAGATTAAAGTTTGAAAGTCGACGTTGAGCATACGTACCCTTCAAATCAGAGAGAGGAGAACCATGAACTTTCTCCGACGTCCATATATTTGGATTGACACCATCCACATGGTACTTTTGACTTTTAAACATGAGCTGACAATACTTCAAGGGTATGCCTGTGATTCCGTAATCCGTTAGCTTCTCAGAGCACCCAATCATCAGACTTTCCAAATTTTTCAGGTACTTCACGCATGCTTGTAGATCATTATCACTGAATACCGGCGTATCCGGGCCAGAGTTTATTTCCAACGAAGTTAAATTACACAAATTCTTTACCAAAACATTAAACGCTTCTGGGAACTCCACGGAAGAAATGCATAACTCCTTAATGTTCTTCATCTTATTAAGCAATTCTACGGATATGTCACTCCTGTTCCCTTGCGTGATTGGAGTCAAAGGGTGACTGAATTCACCTTGTAGAATGGATGACGCTGGACGCTCTGATTCCCGAGAATCATAGCTTGAGCTTATCTGTTCTCCGGTATAAGGCCAGAAGATATCCCAGGATGAGGTAATATCACCACAACATGAGGCACCAACTTTGAGCTTTCTTAAACTGGGGAACTGATAAAGAAAGTCTTCCGGTAAAAAGCCTGCACATGGAACAGCCAACTCCTCGAGAATGGCCGCGCAAGGAAGTCGTTTCAAGACGGATTTGAAGCATGCACTGTACGCTTCAGGATATTCAATGCATGGCAAGCCAAGTGCCCTCAAATTAGTTTGGGACTCCAGGAATCGTGCCAGTGATGCTGCCGTGTTTTTCAGCGACTTTTGAGCGTCAGTCCCTACGTTTGTCAGCGTCATTGCAACATTTTGTTTGGGAATGCGATCTGGTGGATGAAGCCAAACATCTAATGATGGGGAAAGCTGAAAATCCTTCAAGTCGAGAATATATCCCAACGCTTCCAACTCTTTGCTCAAGTGATAACCCAGCAAATCCAGAGTGGGTTCATGCTGAATGTCCAACACCAATACTTCCAGGGAATTTGCACAAAGAGAAAGCAGCGCCTTCAGCTCACGGCAAAAGTCAAACCATTCTGACTTGCCATCATCCGTCATGTTAGCAGGAGGATAGAATCTTATCTTCAAAGATGTTAAGCTTTGATTGGAATATCCTGTCAACTTTTTCAAAAGTTTTGTGATGTTATCCAAATGGCGTGTTTCATAGACTTCCAGTCTTTTCAGTCCAAATATTGTATTTCCAGCGGTGAAATCATCAAACTCATTCCGATTGCTGGTATTGGTGAAAGTTGACTCGGATATGTAGCAGTTGTGTATAACCAACTCGTCAAGAAGAATTGCCTTGGTCAAAATGTTCTTTAATGTTGACCACAGCAAATAGCTGAATCTGAACTCAATGCTGGTGAGGGTCCTGAGGAACGTGGTACTTGGAAAGTATTTTTCGTTGTCACTGTTTCGGATAGTGAAGAAATGAGGTTCCTTGAAGAAAGTGTGGTCTATATACTGGAACCGACCGTGACGAAAGGGCAGATTGGCCCACTGGAGAACATCATTGTAAATCAGGCTATCCGTAGGAATTGTATACGACTTTTGAATGTTCACAACAAACACGGTCGTGTCTAGAAAACTTTCGATCTCAGAAATGACACGGTTCCAGGATTTTTGAACGGCTCGGCAGTGTAGAATGTCGGAATGATTCAGAAAACTGAAAATTCTTTTCAGTGCTTTCCCCTTTAGTTATCAAAAATGAATGTTGTAGTTAACCGGACAATATCTATCATTTCATTCCCTTGTTTCATCAATTTCACTTCATTTAAAATAGGTAGGTAATTAATGTACCTTAACCAAATTTACTGGAGCATATGCACTGTTCATTCTACGGATCAATGACACATCACTGCAGCAAATTATTGATCTGCTGCATTGTTGCGAGTGCGATGACGATGAGATATTGTTGTTGTTGTTTTTCACCTCAGATCGAACGGCGCAAATTGGATCGTCCGTTTGACTTTCTTCATTTGGATCAGCTACGACACTTTGTTCAAGCTTTGGTGTTGGCGATACTGAACGTGATGCTTTCTTTTTACTTTGGCGATGGTGAGGATTAGAGCTTTCTCCCTTGTCCTGGGGACTGCCGGGTCTGCGATGATGCGCGACAGCGTGTGCGGGTGACTTATGACCATGACTGTGATGATGGTGTTCGCCGTTACATCCGGCGTGACGACTCGTCGCACATAAATCAGGGTCAAACTTGACTGATTGAGGCGTCTCTTTTGGAGCTTTTGAAGATGACGGTACTAGCGTGGACCTTCTTTGGACATGATTTGTGGGTGCCATTGTTTTGCCAAAATTTTGGAGGTTGTATGTGGAAAATTTGATATGCGTTACTGTCAGTTTTACAGAAATTTTGCTTGGGTATGGGGTGATTTGATTATTGAATGAATAAAACATGAATAGCTCAATGAAAATGCATAGTGTGCAAAGCAGTAAACTTTTGAGATAAAATTTGTTGGCTACTATTAACTTGCAGCAATAATTATGCAGTTATTGTGACTCATTAGGTGTTTCTAGGTGTACACCTCATATATGATAACTCTGATTGCAAGTCGTATAATCAGTGAGATGACGCTCTAGCGATATTACAATCCTTGAAAAAATAGAGAACGCGTTCTTTAAATTCATAAACATTTTAAAAACAAGTGTGAAAAGTTGGATATGTCTAGAAGTCAATAATCTGCAATACCAGTATGTTACGACCCGTGCTAAAATTAAAATCAGTAATTTGGATTTATTAAAAGTTCATGAAAACTTTACATTTCTGGCTGCACTAAAAACTTTCCTGTATATGAATCAGTGTTTATCCACGTCCACGATTCGGTCCATTATTGCGATTACGATTATTTTGCCCACGATTCCCTCGTTGATTGAGTCCACGATTAAATTGTCCGCTCCCCTGAGATGATCGATATCTATCTCGCCCACCCCCTCCAGATTGTGATCTAATTTGGTTTCCGCGAATATTTCCTCCAAACTGTTGCGGAGATCTTTTGATTAACGTGTGGCTTGAATCTATGTATAAGGTCAAAAGATTTTGGTATCCCAACTTTAAAAAATATTCTTATATTAATTGGAAAGACTTACGTTCTACTTCGTCATTTGCAGTAACAAGCACTGCAACAGCGAAGGCAATAACCAAAGGCGTTATTTTCTTCATATTAAATTTGTATCAAATAAACTGAAAATACGGTAGTAGGTAGTATCAAATTGTTTATCAGAATCAGAAAGATTATGTTGTCGATAAACGGGGTATCGTAAGAATTTCCAATCCCTGTCCACGTCCAGTATTGGTAACCTCTGTGAAGAACACTGATCTGCCTCAATATTTTTTCTTCATTTTATATATTTCCTTTTTTGCTATAGTCGTGATATGTAATTGAAAGACAAAATATGCTGACGTAAGACCCTAAACATCGTATTTCAGAAGTATGATATGAGAAAATGCTGGAAGCTTTCCCGTTTGTTAATAATAAACAATGATCCGATGTATCGATTTGCATATTATAACAATGTGTTTCTCTGATATTTTACCTGTTTGTAATGCTTGATTTTTTCTACGCGGGTTATTTTCCACAGGTTGATTATTGATTCATGAATAGTATGAAAAGAGAATGCAGCTGTCATAAAATTGAAAACCGGTTACTTGTACTTTTCTGCGCATTTGTAAGCAAGAATTTTTATTTCTATGCAATAGTGCAAATTATTTTAATGATTCACGGCTGAAAGTCATATTCATTTTTCTTGAAATTAGTAGAGTTACAGAAATTCTGTAAAATTAAAAATGAACTGTAAATTAACGTAGGCTACACCCAAAATTGACACGGTTTTATATAGAATGGCATATGAAAACAATAAACAAAGTACCTAACCTGTGATAACAAGAAAAAGAGAGAGATGACCGTTTCGTATTTTACAATAAAAACTATCCGCAAAACTTTCGTAAAACTATCCTAACCGGCGACTTTGTATACTAACAAGCCGTTACTTCAGTTGCAGAAGCATGTACGCCAACAAAACAGAGAAAGGAATAACCAGAAAGAATGTGTTCGTTACTATTAGAATGGCAAAATTACATTATCAAAGGTTCGCAGTAAGTAGAAAATATTTTAAGATATTCGATATACGGAGTAACGTAAGACTGACTACGAATCTCGACCCAATTCAATATTTGATTGGTGAAGTTCAGAAAGAACACTGATCTATCGCAATATAATTACCTATATCATTTTGCATACATGCATTTTTTGCAGCAGCCGTATCTGAATCTGAGTATGTACTTATTAGATAAAACACACTTACCTATGTCCACAGTCCACACCTGCATTCATCACGCATGCGAATTCTTAAAAAATGCTGTACCCGAATTTGGTTCTTAATTTCATTTTTGCTTACGTATACCTGACTAAAAAGCTTGGGGTTTGCAAAGGATTCCCTGTGAATATTGATTCATGAAACGGCTAGAAAATGAAAGATGTGAGAAACAGGCTAGCTGTACATTTTGTTCTAGACAATTTGAATTTATGCATTTCCAAATCTAGTATTTTCTGCGCTCGTGTACAAATCATTCAAGGTTCAGTCTTCTGCAAATTATTATTATTTACTCATCAGTTAATTTTCGGATTCTGACAGAATTACAGGTTTGTGGTAGAAATGTAGTACTGTATTACATTACGAGTGAAACCCCTCCCTGTTGAAGTTGTTTAAAATAGAATGCCAGATCATAAAACAATGAGAAAAACTGTTTCGGTTTACCTAAATAATGAAATAATGAGACCCAGCATACATACAAAATATTATGCTCTTTGCGTGTAGTTTCACCAAATATGTAACATGTACCTAACAGTCACTATCTTTGATTAATCCTCAATGTATGAGAATGATATGATAATATGTCTCCTGTGTCTCTTTCTGGATGTAGGTACGTATTTTGTTGACTAGAATGATCGGCTCACTGATATAATACGACAATGGTTCAGTGTTACGTCTTTAAACTGGGAAAATTGTAATACAGAAGCTGTAACATTAAACTTGATTTGTAGTTTTTTTCTTTTCATTATGTCTGCGAATCATAATTCACGATCATTACAATTAGCTAACAATAAATCAAGACAAAGAATAGAAAATTGCAGAATATGACCATAAAATTCTTGATATTAGTCAATAGTCAAAGAAAACAATGCGAATTAGCAGCGCATAACTATTATAATGTATTTTGGTTGCGGAATTTTGAACTTTGAAGATGTTTTATAAGAATGATGAACCTCTGACTTATCAGTACTTCATATGCAAATGTTATGTGTCACATTTTGACTATTATTGTGCACATCCGCAGTAGATTAGATTTAAGTAATAAATATGCTTCACATTGTTGACTGTATTCTGCCATATTCAATACTATTATAGTTGGGTTGTTGCCTGATTTTGTTAATGATTATTACTAATGATACGATACGACACTAACAGACAGACAATAAACAATTCTTAATAGAAATGCCATAAATATAGCACAATGTAAGCTAACACAAACAACTAATTAAGACAGACAAAACAGACATACGTGGAGCTAAGAAGGTTATATAAGAACAGCTTACTTCAAGTAGCTTGACAATTTCTTTCTAAAATATTATCCTCGTGTCAGTAAACCTTGTTTCGTTCATGGCAAAATGTGCTTCTACTCTTAAAAGAGTATAATATCATAATGAAAGTGAAAAGTATTTTTCAGAATATTCTCCCAAATTCTTCAAACACCCGACGTGCTGGAAGAAGTAGAAGGGAGAACAATGAATTTCACCGATTGGCCTCCTCTGATGTCCCAGATAATACCAATTTTCACCGCAGAACTGACCAAAGCACTCCTCCAGTCAACAGGAGTCACAATGTACGGCAACAATTGATTCCCATAAATCAACAGCCGATAGAATTGGATAACTTTCAGCTTGCGTCAAGGGCTATCGTTCCTGACAAAGGCAGTTCTCGGAATCCACCAGACGGCTCAACCATTGGAAGTGAAAATCAACATGAAAGCGAATTCTTCGTTAGCAGTCGTCAGTTTGATGACGCCTTTCAGGTTTATAATCCAACATCCGAGGAACTGCCTCAGTATGAAAACGATGACATATTACCTTTTGAACTGTCTGATGTCAGGTTAAAATTTCGTGAAATAATATCGGGAGAAACTGACATTGTCGAAGAGGCTGTGTCTAGGATATATTCCCAAAGTGAAAGACATGGAAAATGTGACAATAAACCCTGCGGCTGTTGTACATGTAGACTTCGAATGGATAAGACATACATGATTTTGATTTTTGGGACGTTGTACGTAAATGGACCATCAAACTACCTTTCATTAATTGATACCTTTTAGCATAAAATGATCACAAGCATTTTGTACAATTTCAGAATAGCAGTACTTTGTGTCGTTAGTATGGCCATCTTGTTTCTTAACGGCGATAGCAAAAACATTTCGACGAAACATTTGAGTGATTTAGGAATCCTGTCAGGTCACGAGTGGCCACTGCATGGTAAAGGCATATTTGCAGTACAAGTGTAACTGACGTGTCTTTTTTGTAATTTATGATTACCTATAATTTTCATATGTAATTTTTGTATTAGACATTGAATCAAAAGAGTTGAATATTTCATTCGATACGCTTCAAAGGAGCCATCAATTTTGGGACATCCGCTTGTTAAAGGATGATAATAATAAAATACCTGAAAAAATTAAAATCGAGAAATCTGACTTGCCCTTAAAGAGTAAAGTGAAAGTAAGGCAGCAGCAGTATCAGTACCCGGGACTTTTTACTCTGAACGGTGAATTTATTGATCAGACAATTGCTGGCGACGTATTCCATGACGCGGAGAAAATGCTTGAAAGAAACTTGCATGAAAATAGGTTAACAATTATTCAAATTCCTCCTCATGCATTATTAAAAATAAATTTGTTATTTATAACTGTTATATTTTCTTAGTACCAAGGCGCAAATCTTAGCATGGAAAGGTGAAGCTACAAATTTTGCGATAGAGGAATTGAAACGAAGGCAGGACTATATTTATAATTACTATAAAAAATAATCTGCTTCTACAGGTGCAAGAAATTAATTGTTCTTGTTTTAACCTTAGACTAAACGTTTCCCACAACGGTGGCGCATTGGAAGGAATATTTGATGATCATCTTTGTGACAAGGATATTAACCCCAGGTGCAATACAACTAGTTGGTTTAGATCAGCAAATGGATCTTGTAACAATGTCTTGAAAAAAACTTGGGGATCTCAATATGCCCCATTTCGTAGAATAATCAATCCTGTTAACCCACACGGTAATTTTCAAAACCCTTTTGCGACGCATTTTAGTAAAAGCAATGATGACACTATCCTCCTGGCGTTGTTTATACAGAACAATTACCACCGTTGTCAAATTCAAGTACAGAGCAATTAACTGGTGGAACTACTGTAATTGACGGTGCAGCTTCTACCATTCTACCATTATGGGGCATGTTTATTCTACATGACACGGTCAAGACAGCTGAATCCCAAGGTTCACTTTTCATCCATATTTAATGATCCTTCCGTAATTTTCTATTCCCCTGGCTTTTCATTTACTTTACTTTCCTTGATAATTGTCCCCAAAATGTTGCTTTTCGTAAAATCACTTTAGCGCCTTAATTTCAGGTCCAGGTGCTTGTTACGACTTGAATAACAACAGTACTCGCACACCCTTTCAAAGTGTTGATGGAAAATACGCGCAACACCAGAAAGAACTCTGCACATCCTTATACAGCTTCAATATTACCTATTCCGCTACAACTTCCCCAGAGAAAACTGAATGTTTTTTATCTTCGCCATGTCCTGCGATATATCCAGCTTGTCAGATCGGTGAGGTGAAAGCACTTTTACATACCTGGTTCAGCTAGGCCACATATTACATAGGTATTACTGATTGTCTCAATGATTCAACCTTTAACTTCTAAAAAATCAAGCAGGGCACCCGCCCACTTCCTTCAATTTGGTCACATCTTACATCGACGCGTCGAATATTTACGGATCGTCTGAGGAAAAGATGAATAAGCTGAGATTGAAAAAGATGGGGAAAATGAAGGAGAAGCTTGGAAAGCACAAGCAAGGAAAAGGATTTCTCCCAATTGCACACGAACAAAATGAGACGTGTGTTGATGGGAGTGGACATACTTGTTTCATTGCTGGTAGACTATTACCAATACCAATATAAGGAAACTGACGCGTAGTTGCATACAATGTTTGTTTATCGGTAATCACTTCTTTCAGGGGATGAGGATGTAAATCAACTTAGCGCACTTACGGCTCTAAACACGATATTCATGCGTCAACATAATTGGGTAGCTTTATGGCTTCATCGAGTAAATCCGCTTTGGGACGATGAAAGGTTGTTTCAAGAAAGCAGGCGCATTCTAATTGCACAAATACAGCACATCACTTACAATGAGTTTCTTCCACAATTTCTTGGGAATCAAATGATGAATGATAGTGGGTTGGTTTCGGAGAAAGCTGGCTTTTACGAACTTTACGATCCTCTGGTTGATCCCTCCGTTTCAGATGCCTTTGCTGGTGCTGTTGGATCTTTTTGGTATTCCATGGCTGTTGGAAAATTACAGTTAATCTGGAAGAAAGGAAAACTCGCTAAGAAGATGATTCATGACATCAAGATGGAAATATTTAGGCCGGAGATTCTTATGGAAAGGTATGGACACTTGGAAGCTATCATTAGAGGCTTTGCATCTCAAGCCGTGAATAGAGTAGGACTGGAATTCTCACCACAGGTAAATTTGTTATGCATACCATTATAGATGTGAAATAGATACTAAATGGCAATCTTACACGAAACTGTTTAATTTGTTTTTGGTATACAGCTACGTTCGCTGCTTTTAAAATCTTCCAACCTGACCATTGATTTGGTCAAATTGGTTCTTGAGGTAGGTCGATACTTAAGACTGGCTCCGTATGTGGAATGGAGAAAAACTTGTGGATTCGAACAAATTAAAAGCTTTGAAGACGCAAAAGTGTACTGGTATGAGGAAGCCCATGCAAGAATTGCAAGTATTTACAGGTAAAAAGTGGCACCTGAGATGAGACCAATTACAGAATGAGCATATTATTAGATCTGACTGAGCTGAGATTAAATTTTCTCTGATTACAGAAGCATGGAACACGTTGATCTTTTCGCAGGAATGCTGGCAGAGATTCCGATTCCTTCAGGAAGAGTCGGCCCAACTTTAGCATGCCTTTTAACTGACCAGTTTTTAAGATTTAAAAAGGGTGACAGATTTTGGTACGAAGGTGACGTTTATTTCCATCATTTCACTGAATGTAAGTCAGTCTCAACAATTGAGCTTTGTTTGTTATCAATATATGCCATAATTAGGATTTGGTAATTTGTGATTACTTAAAATTCAACAGTGCAGCTAAAAACCATTCGCGAAACAACGCTAGCTAGGATCCTTTGCGATAACACGGACCTCTACTTCGACCAAGTCCAAAAGTGGCCAATGCTTCTCACGACGCCCCATACAAACCCCGTGTTGTCATGCTCCGACTCTGAGCAAATCCCAAATCTCAACTTTCACCTCTGGAAAGAAAGTCCCTTAAATCAAAACAAAATGGGCAACGAAAATGATAACGATGATGACTGGGATTTTGAATCTATCGAAATGGACAACTCGGAAGATGAAGCTTCTCCCGAAAATGTTGTTTCGGAAAATAAGCCAAATTCCCCTGCAGCAACAACTGTGAAAAGCAGCGAGATTCCCATGCAAAATGCCACCAGTGGTATTCTCCCAACCAATGCCACATCAGTAAAAACATTGAGACCAACAAGAGCGAGGAAAAGACACGCCGTTTTCCACTCCAATATTTATATCTAACTAAAATACACTAACATAATTAGAAACATTTTTTGTTGTGCATAATTTCCTAAAAAAGTAAATTGGCAAGTATATTATTTTAAACCAATTTCACGAATAATTTATTAGCAATAATATACAAAATGTAGGCAGAAATAAGGCATTAAATGACCTGCTTTCTCCGGCAAAACGGAAGCAAAAAAGAATACCAACAGCACCCGGGGTTCCCAGGCGGTCACCCATCCAAGTACTAACCGGGCCCGACGTTGCTTAACTTCAGTGATCGGACGAGAACTGGTGTGTTCAACGTGGTATGGCCGTTGGCGAGAGGACCATTGCGGAATCCTGACTTTGTCAAGCTTACTCGGCATCCTTTCCATGTGTAGCGCATGGACTCCATCATCATGGTGTGTTACTGTGTTGTTGAATGAACTGGGAATGCAGTATAGCCGGCCATATAGCATGCTTGCAGCTGAGCTGTTTATGTTGCTTCAATCTTGTTGTTGTGAGTGAGCCTCCAAATTAGTTTGTAGTTTCGGGACGAATTGCTAATTAAAGGAAATTAATAAAATTGGAACAATGAATCAGGCTTTTAGGAGGGCACTGCAATGCTGTTTAACGCCAGCATATCACAGGCTGGAAGTAAAGACCGTCAGCTCGTTACCAATTTTGTCGTTGGGAGGTACTTTGTCGGGACTATGTAATCCAGGTTAGATATATTTATCTTAATAATCATTTACTAACGTAAGTAAAGTTCATTATACTGTTATTGGGTGGCAAATTAAAGTTGCTATAAAGTGGAACCGTTTTTACATCCTTTCTCCTCTATTGTTTATTCTGTAGGGTTAACAAATGCCGGTGTGGGAACAGTGGTGCCTCATCGTACCATCAAGAACTATTTCCGGAAGTATAGATACGTTTTAAGGGCTCGCCGTCAGAAGGAGATGTTTAGATATCCAGAGCGATTTGAAAAGCCGAACCCACGATATAATTTTGTAGAATGGTAAGTGCAGGTGGAGACAGGGCAGTGTGGAGTGTACATACATATTTCAAATATATAAGATGTAGAATGTAAAAAAGCAGCAGAGATAACCTAATCCATGTTTTCTGTCTATTTTTAAAGGAATTATAGAGCAGAATTGTTTGCTTTTGGCAGCAGATTAAGCGAACAATTAGAGGACGCCGTGCTTCGCGAAGCGCTTACAGATCAATCTTATATTAACAAAGAACGAAAGAAGCAGGAGGAGCTTGGAATTGACACCAGTGCTTTGGATATACGAAGTAATCAAGAGCTGTCTGATTTGGGTCGTAAAATAACGGAAGAGGCTCTTTTCAAATTTGTGCGGAGAGAAATTCCATTGTTTCCTGATGCAGGCCATTTGTAATAAAATACATTAAAAATTTTCTATTAGAAATATTCAATTCCAGACATTGTACTGTGTCTAACGATTCTACAACATCGCACATTTATCATTTTAGGGCTCTGGTTAAGAACCTAATGAGCGTGGAAACGGTATCAAAAGTTGGCTTCAACCTCGGATTGAAGGATTTGATATTGTGTGAAGTAAGTTTCGTTATTAGGTAGTACATTTCGACAGGTTATACACAAAAGTCTGAAAAATTATGTGCCTATTCCTAACTTATTTTCCTCATTGAAACAGGAATATCCTCCTACGGATGAAACCTATTCCAACGCCTTTTACGCAGTTATAGGGACAGTAAACCAGTCTTCTGGCCCTGAGAGGGCCGAAAAATTTGTTGTGGACTTTATCGCATCGTTGCTGTGCGGAAAAGACGTAAATGAGATTTGGGACATCACAAGACCATGGGCAATGATGGAAGAATTAGCTGCAAAGAAAATGTTGCATCCCGTTGAGCCTAGACTAATTAGAGAAACTGGACGCAACACAATTCATGCGGTATTCGTAATTGGCGTGTACGATAAAAACAAGAATTTACTTGGGCAAGGTATTACTGACATTAGCATGAATATTAGTATATACATACATGGAAGAATAATAATCAAACTCAGTGCGGTGATCAAAGTTGTAACGAATAACTTTTTGTTCCAGGAATTGGCGAAACTTTGGACATTGCACAGGAAATGGCTGCCAGAGATGTTCTGAAAGGTTTCTTTAACACTCGAGAACCCAGAGCACCATTTGAATTTCAATCCGCCAATATTCCATACAAATTAATACCCCATGTTCGAAATATTAGTCAACCATATTAATATCATTTGTTACTTCTCATAGTGTGTATCTATATGTTAACATGATACAATAAATTTTTATACATGTAACGAAGATCTTTATTTTATATATTGCTACGTTTATTTCCTACGTATTACTACATCTACTTACTCCTATTTAATGTAATTTCTTAAAATCATATGCAAGTTATAGTCTTATAGCCTATAGCATACGGCACAAAAGCATACATAGATTTTCTTCTTTTGCTTCATAATCAATTGTTTGCCACGGTTTATCTATCATGTCGCATGTCGTGTCGTCTTTATTCGTTCAAAATGTGTAACACAGTTTATTATATTACACGTATTAGAGCTTTTGTTTGCTTTCATGCTTTCCTTTGTCTACCTTGTTCCAATCTGAAAAATATCCTTAGTTGTTCCTTGAGTTCTCTTGCTCAATGTAATAATTTTCCCGTGCTTTTTGTTATTAGTAGATGTAGGTATGTATACATTACAACAACAACAACAAGCAGCACAAAACAAGAAATCTGTTTATCTGACAATCATGCAATCATCAAAAAGGGCTCCCCGTTGTCGACTCCATCAAAGGCAATACTCCTTGATAATATTTTCTTTGTGTCAGCTTTGTTTTGACAAAAATCAAATTCCTGTTATGACGGCTCGTTTATGAAAAAAATAAATGGTTTTGGATGTAGGTATGTTTTGTGTGGTAATGTGGCGCAGTAGGACAAGGTATATTGGCTAAAACACGAAGTACTTTCACTTCCACTAATATGGTATACGTACCTATTAATGCATTTACGTTAGCAAGCATTTTCAGTTTTGTGTGTTCCGTTCGCTCGCAACTTTCGTGAGGAACTCAATTACAAAGACAGAAACCTTAAAAAGCGTGAAAGAAAGCAAACTTCTCAACTATAAATCTTTACACAACCATACTACGTGTTTCGCCATTAGCGCAAAGTTTACTGTTTTTATGAACAAACTTTCCTCACACATACAACAACAATAATAGATTGGGAAATCGGAGAAAAGTACTCATTGCTTCTATAAATATATGTAATTCTATTATTACAATCCAATGAAATTGTAAACAAGCAAGAAAGTTTCATTATAATAATGTGTTTCCCATCTTCATCCTGTGACGATGATCAATACAAATGTTAATTTCATTACCTGCGCTGCTTTCACTCAAGAAAATCCCCGTACACAAAACAGCAAACCCTCAAGGCTTTCATTTGTTACATTAGCCCACTCATTTTTATGAATTAACATTTATTTTTATTAACATTATTACCAGTTACTCATGTCACCGAAGGTCGTTCATATTGCAATATCAGATTATTGTCGAGTCTGAACAATTCCCAGTGTAATTTTTCATCCTCCCTCTCTGCACCAAAATGTGAGCGTTCCAGGACAGGAGCTGTTGGTAGGCTAAAACTCTGCGGGTTATCAGCAGAAATACAGTGTGCCATCTGCGTTCAGCGTTGACAAAAACTGATAATAACGCGACGAAATTATCATAAATCAAAATCATCAAAATAGTGAAATTCTTGCTACTCTCTATATTATATGCTATTGTCAACAGTCAACACCCAAATGATTGGGAAAGAATATCGGCAGACAAAAAGAGAAAAAGAAGCCAGTTCGTTTTTATCTGCTACTGATTGTGCACTGCACACACACAGTCGTAAATGTTGCGTTATTTGACAATATTTCAGTTATTTAGTAACCTTTACCAAAAGTTGATAACTATTTTTGGTGATTCATTGTGCAACGTAGTTTTTTAATTTAAAAGGGAAGGATATTATGAATCCAGTTGTAACCGTAAAAGATAACGCCATCCTTCTCACATTGCCCAATGTTACACTCGGTGAAAGTGTGAGTGAAGAAAGTAGAGAAAATGGTGAGAATATCCGAACAGGGGAGGAAGAGAGAGAAGTAGAAGGAGGAATTCTCGTTGGAAAACAAGTCAAGGGGGAACCTGAGTCAGAAGCTGACGAAGAAGAGGAGTTTTTCTGCCATCAGCATCTGACAAACAGAGATAGATTGTCTCCAGGTATGTAAAAACAATAATAATAGGAGGAAAATTGCAAAGTGCCTTTTTTAGTATGCATTTAATTAATTACCTACATGTTTTTGAATTGTAATTATGCATTGTAATTATGTACTTTGTATAGAGCTCCAAGATGTGTACAAGATTTTAATGCAACTCCCAAGTTTCTCGCATTCTGCTTGGAGTGGTTTCCATTTCAATTCCACTGCCAGCCAAAAGACCACCACCACTGCTGCTTTCTCTCCGACGAACAAGAGGAAAGGGAACGCATTGGGGAAAACAAGGAAAAGCGCTTTCTCCACTGGGAAAGCTAATAAAAATCACCCAGTGACGGCTTCAGTCAATGAGAAAGATTCAGTAACAAGCGTAAGAACTTATATTTTCCAGCAACCGCAATTAAAGATTGTGACATTATGAATATTTGTCATGTTGCATTTGAAAAATTGTGTTGTCTCTCAGCAGGAAGACAATAAACCAGAAAGTCAGACCAAGCTGCCAAGTCGCGAAGTCGTAAAAATGCATTCAATTAATTTATATCAATCCATATTACCGTCATCGCTTTTTGCAAGAAATAAGGGATTCAAGTAGACACATTTTGTTCAAGGGTCGAGGAAAAAGTTGCAATGCAATTTGTGATGGGGCATTGTGAGATGACCACAACAAAAGTTATTATAATGGATGAAACAATTTTTTGTTGCAAATTTTATGCAGAAATAAATCAACATGACCAATTGTTAAATCTCTTTATATCATTCATTGACTTTTTTATTTTTATTATTACTTTGAATACGCATAATATTCCTTTTTTCATTTTTTCTCAAGGCACCCATACTCCTTCGTACGTACGATAAAAAATACTTAAAACCTTAGAAGCAGGCAATTTAAAGGATCTTTTTTAAAATTATTCATAATCGGTGTCGCCTCCAAATTACGACCATTCTACTATTTGTATTTTTGTATCTCCGTCACATGCGTGATCCTGTTCCTTTGTCATATAAGTTGCTACTTGTAAGTAAGTTGTAATATTAGCTTTTGCTGTGTTTTGTGTGATGCGATGCACATAATATACTTGTATACCATTACAGATTCCAATAATAATATATTATCTAACTCTTGTGAAGTAATAATATATATAAGTATAAAGGTATACGGCATATATTAACAGACGTTCTTGGTGATGTCTTTAGGTAAATTAAATATATATTCGAACAGCAACTGGACAATAACGAGATGATAATTATTACGACGTAGCTATGTATAAGTGTTGTTATAAGTAAATTTAACGTGGTAAAACAAGGTCATCAATCCACAACATAGCTGAACATTTTTTATATAAAATACATACATTATTTAGCACTACGTACATACGTATGTTAGGTAATGTACTGTACCTTATCAAAGCATATACGTATTTCATTAATAGTAATTAATTACGATAACATTAAGTAAATATGAAAAAGAACATGTTTATTTTCAATGCTCTTGTATCAAGAAAAAAGTTATTTAGAAAATATATTATTAATTAATAATGATGCCTTAAGGATATGTTCACAATTAAATTAAAACATAAGAGCTCGAGTGTTCATTTTTTAGCAATAAATTAACTAACAATGATAACAAGATAGAATGACGTATAATAATGATATTATTATTTTAACAATCCGGTATGCGGTTAAAAAATTAATTAAACAGCACTGAATCATTCTTGTCAATACTTGTATGACTTTCTTTCTGTCAAACTGGCTGTGATAGTTCATCGAGGGAAAATAATTTTTAAATAATGGGAAAACTCACACTAATCTATTACGAGGCTTTGTGATAGTAAATGAAACCAAACCACAGAGCAGTTACCCTTTCATTTTATGTGCAAGTTCCTTCAAGTACCCAACTCTAGTAAACATGATAACTTTGCAATCACTCTCGGCATGCTTTATCAGCTTACATTCATTAAGTATAATATATCAGTTAAAGATAATTTGAAAGTAAGTAAAACTCCAGCCACATAAACGGCGTCTGTTACTGCATGGAATCTTGACAAAATCTAACAACGCAGCAAAGCAAGATATGTGGTAAGTAAAACTGTAACAGACAAATTAGCTAAACTTGAATCCGGCGTAACTAGAAACAATAATATTTGGGGAGATGCCTCATTAGTAATAATAAATATGGACCACCATCAGCTAGGTTTTTAAATACCAGAACGCTTCTGATCAAAGTCAGTATTTAGCTTCACTCAAGAAAATAAGAAGAATGAAAAAATCGTTCATTTTTTGAAAAAACAGTCTTGCGCACCATTTAATTGTCTTAGCACATTATTAATATTTTATGGTTGTTGTACACACGCATTACGATGATTTTATATTATTCAATAATATATGTATAGTAAAAATGCTTCTTGTCTTGCAAACCTCGAACTTGAAATTACAAAGTTACATAGGAATTAATTCATAACATTTCTAATACTAATAATGATTTACTAATTTTTTACGATCGACGAACGAGTACTGTCTTAAAAGTCAATTATGGTGTAAGGCAATATGTGAAGTGGTTCTCCTTTGTATGAATCTACGGTCAACGTCTCGTGCCACTCTCGAAACTGCCCCTCTCTGTTGTAATTCCCGTTTAAATTTGGAACTTCGTCTTTGATGTACTTTTCTACTTCTGCCTCATCAACCTCACGATGAGTTGCAGGTGCGGTTACACTATCATCAGGGTGATCTGTAGCATCTTCTGAACTGACGACAACAGTGGTTAAAGGCTCAGAATCCTCAACAGTAGACTCTGAAATGACTTGTTGAGAAAGGATATCTACTGCTTGTTCTGTAACCTTTGATTGGTCATCCATGTCATCATCACTATCCCCCCAATCAATTAATTTTCGAGGTTTCTCCTCTAACGTACTCAGACTTTTAAGATTATTAGTGCTTTCAGTCTCTTTATTATAAGAATTAGGTATATCACCACTATCTGACGGCTGAACTGGTGACGGGTTGACATCATATTGAAAGTTTTCAAACTCCTTCAGAATTTCTGGATCAATAGGGGGAAGCTTGGACAGGATTTCTGCTTCTGAGGGGAACTGATTTGCATTTACGGTGTGTTCAGCCGCCCCATCCAACAAGTGCTTCTTCTTATGCTTTTTCTTTTCCTTCTTCGACAGTTTATTTGGTGATACTTTGAATTCGTTGGTATCCTCCTGAGCACCTTGAAAATCACTTCCGGAAAGTACGTCCACTGCATCTCGCTCCATTTTTGCACGAAGCACATTCTGAGATTTCAAGTATCCGTCTACGAATACGTTGCCGGTTAGTTTATCCTCAGAAGCAGCTTCTTCCAAAGCGCGACGCCGCATTTCTTGAGACTCTACAGCTTCCCGGTCAATGTTCTTCTGCATTTCACGCTCTCGAGCTGCCTTTGCAGCTTTCTCAGCTTGTGCTTGAGCGATTTTTTCTCTAAGGATAGCTTCACCTTAAAATTTGGGAAATAAAAAAATATTTCCTATTTTCAGTACCGTAAAATTGGAGGGTTTCAACTTTTAAAATGAATATTTTAAATCAGCATTAAAAATAAGTCAACAAAACGATTCTGAGTTGGATTGTTAAAACACATCATTTAAAGGATACGACCTTTCATGTATAAAGATTCTAACGTTAAAGGAAAATGGATAACTTACTATCTTGATAAAATTCATTTTGCTTCTTCCGTCGTTTCTTCTTGGGCTGCGTCTCCACTTGAGAAATAATAGCTGTTTCAGAATCAAAAGGAGTTGCAGGCGACGGAACATTCGAGTCAGGTCCCGCAACAGACATCTGAGGGGAAAGTACGGACAGTGTGTGACCCGATGTTGTCGGTGAAGGGGCCGATAGTGTAAAACGATTATCTTTGGATGTAAAGCCATCGCTGTGGTCACTTCCACGTGATGCATAAGAATCTCGACTAATGTCATCTAAAGCTAACATAGGATCGTCCAGCGTCCCATTTGCAGCACTTCGGGATTTCTTCAATGGGGGTTCAACACTAAAATAAAATACATAAGAAAATATTTTTATAATATAGTCGGTGAGCTAGATTTATGTAGTCCTCAAAGCAACACCTTCAGTTTCAGAGTTTGATCTCATATCATCAATCAATCCGAATCCATCAATTTTTAGTATGTAATTTTTCAATATGAAAATAATGCTTATTGTAGTAGCTTTTATTCAACTACAGTGAAACCACAATAAATATTGCTTTCATAAACACTACACTAATTTTATCGCTGTAATTACTTTTAAGAATTGAACATTCAATTAGTAAAACAATACGATATTTGATACTAACCTTGCATTTATTGGGCTGTCATCCAACTCTCTATATCTTTTATTTGCCGCATTTGTCCTAAAACAGCCAGATATCACATTTAGAACAATACTGATATTTGATGGCAAAGTTTATGACTTTTGCTTCTGGGAAATGCATTATAGGATCATGTACCTAGATACTGTCTCTGCATTTGGAGCATATGTCGAACTCGATGACTGAAAGTGAGAGCCTGGCAAGGGTGAAAGGTTAGAGTTAATCGTATTAAATGCAGCCAGCGTTGGTCCACCCGGTGATTTCGACTTGTAAGGGCTGACCAAATTCCGCGAACTGAGAAGTGGACTAGCAGATGACGCAGATGGTGACACAAGAGTTGCATATGGAATTGATGAGAGGTGAGGGTTCCTATGATTAGGGCTTCTATTTGATATACTACTGCTACCATTGCGGTTGGCAGGTATACTATGGACACTGGTATTGTTATTATTATTAGCATAATTGGTCAATGTCCCTATCCGAGGACTCAGACTATTGGAATTGTATGAGCCAGCCGGGCTCACTCTGGATGATGACGACACAAGCGTTGGACTGGATGAGGCGGATGTGTAACCAGAATTAAACGCTGAAAATATGCCGCGATTTCCACCGTGACCTGCGTGGCCACCTTCGGAAGATGTCCCATTGATTCGATTTTGGGGAGGATCGTTTACTAGCACAGCATCTCTCCATTTTTTCACTAAATCCTTTAGTCTTCTCGCCAAAATAACATCGTTCACCTTACGCCGGAACTCATTCACAGTCTTTCCCAGACGGGTAGCCTATTTAAATGAAAATTACATAGTTAAAGCACAAAGAACATTTAAAGTGGATACGGAATATATATTCTTCAAGACTTTATCGTAATTTTGAAACATACCTCAAGAATTTCTTTCGAGACTTGAAGAACTTCCAGCTTTCCCAGCACCTCAAGGATCAGGGGCATATCCTTGACCTGCAAAAAAATAAAGAAATATAAATATGTAATTAAATGATTATCAACAGTTCAAAGTGAGTCAAGCAGACTTTTGGATCATGTTTTTGTGCCACCGTCCCTATATGTACATATGAACTATCAATAATAGGTATCGCGAATTTGCCATCTGGCATGTTATTTGATCTCCCATTCCATTTCATTTAATTGTTCCAAATAATTTCCTTTCCTATTCATCATGATTCACTCCTACCACAATATTATCTAGTAACAAACTCACGTTAGTTTACTTGAATAACTTCACCTGCTTCCTTTCCTAAAATGCTCGATTCCTTCAACTACATTTTCCACATAACTCATAAGCGCAATACAATGGCGAATTGAAACAAAACAATAAGTACATTAAATTAAATGTGTTCGCTATATTTATTATTAATTCATAAATATATAAGAAGTGCATATTCAGATTCATAATAGAATTAGTATTCGTGTAAATACAGAGAGCATTTAATTTTTATAGTTGAGACTACTTGTGCAGAAACAAAAAAACTATTATAGAATCCTTCGTACAAAGTACGATGCTTTCCAAAATCAGTTTAAAAATTTTCTTTTTTGGAGCATGTGAAAGCATTTCCGATTGCCTACAATAATAATGGCAACGTGAGTTCGATGGATCAGTTGAGAATTTGATTTGCACATTTTTTGCAACAAAAATTGCGGTCGGTAATGCAATCAATTTACCTACCTACGTTACTTTCATAATTTTACAAAATTCGTAATATAAAATCTGCTAACAAAATTTAACAGGCACCGGCACGACTGCTCGTTGGCCTTTCACCTTCCAAAAATCCACACACATCTGCCGTCATAAAAGTCAGCTGACTTCATTTTTTACAATGCAAGTATCAGCAAATCAGGTGACACCTTCATGCTATTATTATGTACACCGCAATTAATTTTTTTGGAAAATTTAAAAACTTTATACTTTAATTTCGTACAATTAAAATGAAATACAAAAAACACAAATACTGCTTATTATTTTGTTTAAAATTCAAACCATCTTTTAATAAATTCATCACATCTTTTGTACTTTTTAAATATTTCCTCCAGTTTCAAAACCGAACTGGTTTAGTCATATTTTCTCGTAAATCAGCACAGAAAATTATATGCAATTATCTATATTATGTTTAAGGTGTAAAGTATGTATTCGTCCTTGTTCTGCATTATTACGCAACAATGCGAATAAAAGAACAAGTTTTTTACGCGCTAGCGGTTATCACTAGAATATGGACTATTATGTGGTTTGTGTTTCCTTGTGTCGGCACATCATTTTTGATTACTTACGATAATCAATATTTTGTTTTTACACACCACCACCACCAGCTAGCATTTCATCCCCCCATCTTCCCCTTCATCCCCCTCCCTCCCTGCCAACTCCGCCAACAACAATCTATTTTTTTCACACATCACATCATCAACTCCTCCAAATCTCACCACCACACCGTGTCATCAGCAGAAGATGAGATATGATGGTAAAAAAATCTTACATTGTATTCGGCATCCACGGCTTCAAGTAATCTTGCTCGAAGGAAATAAGGCTCCTGCTGGTGCTCCTCCTGCATCAGGCCGAAGGAAGTTGGCTGAAGAGAATTATTTCCCGTGGTGGGTGCCAGCTTGGTGGTATCCGAACCAACTTTATTTCGTATCAACACAAAATAGTCAATACCGTTTTTTATAACATTTATCTCTTTTTATTTCTCCCTCCACACAACTCCTCCAAACTACTTTTTACTCCGCATATTATTTTTAAAAAACGAACGAAAGAAGAAAAATAAACTGGTATACAAATGTAGCTGTCGAGGAGCGGAGGAAAGAAAGCGACACAACAAAGTGTAATGTAGGTAGGTAGAGATTGTGTATACTTTTCTCCTGTCTTGTATTCTTTCTCTTTCCTTTCTCCTCACTTTCTTCGCGGAGAAAACTCTAAGACGACACGACCGACGAACAAACGAGGGACGACCTCAGAGAGGACACAAGAAGACGGTGCGGTGACGAGAAACGCTGCTTTTGATGATGATGACGGTGCTTTACTTGTTTACTTTAATACTCTGTTCGTCTACTGTTCTGCTGCTGCTGAGGAGCACCATACACCACCGCCACCATCTCACTCACTTCGTCTCTTCTTTCGTCCTCCTCCAAAAAAAGAGCGAAAAAATAATAATAACCTAAAACTTGTCTACTTTTTTCCCTATCTTGTCGCGCTGCTTCTCTACAACATAGATTTTTTTTCTCTTTTCTCTTGTTATTCTCTCTCCGTCAGTCCGTCCGTCCGTCTGTTCCTTGTTTTATATCTCCCTCCTACAACAGCGACGGAGGACGACGATATCGTATTTTTATTAACTGACTGACTTTGACTTGCTTTACTGCAAGCTGCCTTGCTGCTGCTCAGTTTGTTGAGTTGGTTGAGCAGAGAGCTTGTCGGATAGTAAGGTTTAGTGTGGTAGTTGGAGCCACACAGGAGGAGCAGCAGAAGCTAAGGAGATACGATACGGCCAACTTCTTCTCAAAAATTCTCTCTCACAACTTGGGCAGAATGAGCCGCAGAAGTAGTAGTAGTAGCTGAGTGGCTCAGTGTGCAAGTTTACTCTTTTTTACTAATATTTTTGTATTCCCTTCTTTTCGCCTTCTTTTTTTCTGTCTCTCTATCTGACTGACTGACTGAACTTTTGTGACTTGTCTTCTTGTAAAATTGTTCCGCTTTTTAAAAATAGTAGAGTAACAGTAGTTGCCGCAAATCGAGCTCTCAAAAAAATTAAGCTAAAATAATAATATATTTTTTTATCAGCCCTATTTCCAAAAAAAAATTATACTACTACTCTGCTTGTTGTTTACTAATAATAATCGTAATGGAAAATAATAAATAAATTAGCTAATAGAGGGATTGTAATTTTTTTCTGATGATGATGACGAGAGAGAAAAAGAAGTACAAGTTGATGTTGTTGATGATGATAGAATAGAGTAGTAGTTATTGTAGTTTGTAGTAGTAGTAATTATTTTGGTATGTTATGTATATATATGATGAATGTAGGTATAAATCTTATATAGTTTCGTATTTAAATTTTTTCCCTTTTATAATAATAATATAGTATAAAGCCAACGTACAGCAGCTACCTGCACTGATGGCAAACATGGACTGGCAGTATTCGACCAAGTACAGGCCCATTATATGATGGCGAGTGGAGGAGCTCCTGCGATAGTGATGGTGAACATGAACATCGCATCGAGAAGACTGATTCTTGTCCTGTGTTTCGTTCCTTGCACCAGCTCTGCTTTTTCTCTTCTCTCTCCTTCTCACACACTAAACCACTTTAACTTCACTCCTTCCACACACACACGTAACACGTAAAACACTACTACATGCTAGCCTACTACCAAAAATACATTGAACATTTTCATTTTATAACACGCAGCAGCAGTAGAAGTGGTAGTAGTAGTAGTAGTAGCAAGAAGGAGCATTGCATATTAACGTAAACGTAACATAGCTAAAACCAACATAACAATTTTCTCTACTAAACTCAAACTGACTTGCTGAGTAGTAGTAATATGCTGTGTATTTCTTGTATGTATGGTAGAGGTGGTGGAAGTTTGCTAAGTTGGTTGGGAGGAGAACGTAAGGCAAACTAATAGAGAAACATAATATTCAACAGAAGGAAGGGAAGAGAGAACGACACGACATCATCATCATCCACTTGTGCTCTAGACTATACTGTCGTAATAATACATACTGAAACACTGGCAAAGTTAACTGAATTTTGTGTCTGGTTGCCGAAGATATTGCTAAAAAAGGGTGATCATATATAAAAAGCATGAGAGCAGCACAGAACACGGCACAAGACCAATATTATGCCATGATGCCAGTCTTGTAACTTGGCTTATCATTTTCATTGTCAGGCAGGTATATTTTTCCAACATGATGCATAAAGAGTTTGTAAGATTCTTATGATGATGGCTGTTGTAGTTTGTACATGGTAGTAGTAGAAGTAGTAGTAGTGGTGGTGGAAGAGGTAAGATTTTCTTCCATTATAAAAATTGGGATATGGTCAAATGCATGTATTTTATGTGTAGTCTCGTTTGTTGTTCGCATTGCATTGTTGAGAAAAAAGCCGAGAACCATGATGCTTTTCGCTTGGGAACACGAGCAGCACAGAGAAGCCCTTTCTGTTCCCCTTGCCAGCTCGATCTGGCTCAAGATGTGTGACCAACAAACTTCTCAGCCTCAAAAAAAAGTTCCTTTTTGCTGCTCCCATCTTTTCTACAATAATAGGGCTTGCGTTTTACAGTAAGTACTACTGCTGCTGTCTGTGTGTGCGATACAATTATATATTGTTGTTGTTGCTCATCCGCTCTCAAGTATTATTGGATCTCCATTTTTATACATAATGCATTTTTAAGCTAAAGCTGCTTCTACTGATGATGAGGATGATGATGTTGAAATTGTTAAGAGACGAGAGCAGTAGTCCATGCATTGCATTGTACAGTAAAGCCTTTTTAGCACCACAGCACACACCACCAGGTCGACATTATTATTATCCCCTTTTCCTTCTCTTCTTTTAGAGAACTTCACTTTTCATTCGACAAAAGATGTTTTCTTTGCCTTGGTCTTCTTTTGCTTCTTTCTGCTCTGCTGTTGAAGTAATAATGGAGTTTATTTCAGCCCTCTGCCTGCTTATGTCTGCCATGATGCCTGTTTCAGTTTTTTCCCTTAAACTGAACTGCTTCTTTTCATGATATCGCTTATAGATTCTGCTCGCGTAATCATGTTCCATTCTTCATGGCAAGTTTCCTGGCGAAAAATGGCCATAACACGTGAAAATTTTCCAAGATTTTCATTTCCAAACCAAGCTGTGGACACCCATGCTGATTGTCTCAGGTTCCCTCATGATGATTCCGTTTTCTGGAAACCAGCGAATTGCTGTTTCTGAAGTCCCATATCGACCACGACGACGGCCACCATCGCCGCCATGTTTCCGTTGGTAGTTGGAGCAGTGGTTTAAAAGGTGTTAATCCATCCACCACCATCATTGCCATTTCTTTTTCCACAGATGTGGTGGTGGTGGAGGTGCTTAAGCAATTCCTTGCGATATTTGCAACAATGCCAGCAGTAGTAGTACTAGTACTAGTGATGATGCATTCTCCTTGGACCTGCCCTTCACTTTTCATTGTAAAAGTCATCATAGCCATCATAGTCATCATATTGTTAAGTTTTGCGGCATACAAGCTGTTGATTGAGACTTCTTAGCTCACACGTATGATGATGATCATCATGAAGAATTCACCAAAAAAAATCAAGCGAATTAACTGTTTTTCTTTCTGCTCTGCCTTTACTTTTTAAATCTTCTTTAGGTATAAAAATGTGGAAAAGGGGTCGGCTGTCGACTGTTGTCTGTACTCTGCAAATAATCTTGTTCTTCTCTTCTGTTACGTTTTCTGGTGTGATGATGATGTGATGTGATACAATCAATGCAAATACTACTGCTTTTGCTTGTTTTTTTCTTCTTCTTGTGTGTGTATTGCATGTACTTGTAGGAGCAAAAAGTCAGCAGATTTGGATTGGAATGCCTGCGTTGTAAGCACGTAAGTAAGTAATACCTACATATAGCAATCTAGGTCATCCATTCAATGATTTTAGCTCACTTCCGGCCCTTATCTTATGCCACAGTGTGTGAAAACACCCGGACTTTATGGTAACCGCTCTCTATCTCCCAATGGTTAAGAAAATTTTAATAAACTACTCTTTTTGCTGTCTGTTAAAAGAATCCAATTACATTAATATGGACTATGGACGTGTGTGATGGTGTCTTTTTTTACTGTTTCTCTCTCTCTCGTTCTTTGAGTACAAACGAATATTTATATATACTTGAGTTTTTTAGTAGTAGACACACGGAATAACTGCGAATGTAAATGTATTCAGTCAGTTGTTAATATAATATGGATGAATGGGGGATGAATATGAAAATAGATGTTTGTTAAAGCAGCAGCACTCAAATGATAAATGTATTATGCAGCATGTAGCATAGCAGTACATATTATCATTATCATCCTTTTTTTACTTTTGCAAAACTCATCTCATCATATTGCCGTCGTCGTTGCGTTGTTCTACTCTCGTCGTGGCTTAATTCGTCGAGTTCTCCTTTTGAACGCTAGTTATATTTTTTTATTATACATAATATGTACATATTCATGATGATCATGTTGGCGATGATGAAGAAGATAATGATGACTCTTCTGTCTGTGTCTGTTCAATGTTCAACAAATGTTCGTTATATACATTTTATCCATATATTAATGCCCAACAAAGCTAAAGCTCTTCTACAACAACTACATGAATTCGATTTGTGTTGTTGGCTTTGCTTTCGCTTGCTTTGCAGGTTTTGCTTGATGATGATGACGATGATGATGGTGGTGGACGTGAACGTGATGATGATAATATTATTTTCTCATGTGCACAAATACAAAACTTGCCCAAGTCACTCAAACTGAAGGTTATACGATTTGCGTTGCGTGATACAGTCGATATATTACAGTAGTAAGGGAGGAGGCGAAAAAAATAAAGTTTTAATGATAAAGTCTGCTGTGCTCTGTGTGTGTAAACGCATATAAGTAAAGTATCCTGTGCCTGCTTTATTATTGTATGTACGTTAAATAGGTATGCACACTCAGCACACGGTAGTAATATATTACTCCTTCAAATGTCCTTTTTAATGCGCTCTACGCCGGTATCCTTCCATTTTTTTTGTACGAACGAACCAACAACGTAACATTCAGCAATAGTGAGCAGGGAGATTTTCACCAAAATTACACACACACACAGCCACCAGGCCACTGTACAAACTCAATGTTGAATGTAGTCAAGTCACACATACAAAACAGTTTACTTGGTAGTATATGAACAAAGTAACACAAGAAGAGTCATCACAGAGAGAACGGCAGAACACAAACTTGTATAGGATGTAGTAGTAAAGTAATATTATAAGATGTGTATACTCTATTCTCTATATATAGAGTTTGGAGGAAAAAAGTTTATATAGGTAAGTTTATATAGAGACTTTGTGCTATGGACGTATACGTACACGTTTACAGAAAGAAAATTATTATACCGACAAGTCAGTAGTATACACGTTCACGCTATTTTTGTTGGTTGAGTTTGTGAGAGAGAAACGAAGAAGTAGAAATGGGCTATAATTCTACACACACCACACGGCTCTTGTGTGTGGAAGTGAATTGGTGAGCACAAAAAAGAGAACTAGTTGGTGGAGAGCTTGAAGAGCAAAAGCGAGTTGAACTGACTGAGCAATATAATGTGGATGTGGCGATAGAATGACGATGTGGTCGTTGTTGGTGGCGATGATGATGATTACGATGAATTTGCTAAAGTAGACTACGTTGCCGTTGTTGCCTGTGTTGTAAGTAAGTTTGGTGCTTGCTTTTGCTTTGCTCCTTGCTGCCGAGTACTTTTGGAAGCAGCAGCACAGGTTTTACACGAGAACTCTAAACTACGCACAATACACTACTACACAAAAGCAGTGATACTGATGGACTGGCAGAGATGAGAAGGAAAAGGAATAAAACCCAAAAAGTAATACTTGTGTACTACATACAACTAACTGTGCGAAGCCAACAAGGAAACTGACTTGGTGAGACTGAACTAACTACGAACAACGGCTGCTCTAACTAAAAAGCTCCGTCGGACGGACCATGTCGACGACGACGATATAGTGCGATGGGGAAGAAGAAGCGAGATGATGATGATGACGATGACGATAGTCGTGATGAAGAGGATGCCATGTACTCTGAGTATTATAAATGGCAATGAGAGAGAAAAAAACTGCACTGAAAATGGTGGTGTGGTAATAATATAATGACTGTGAGTCAAGTGAGTGAAACATACAAGAAGGAAAAATGGATCGGATCGACTCTTCCAAAAGAAATGTACATAGAAATTATAGTATCAAGAAGGAGTATGCTTTATCTGTGACATGCACCATATACACAAGTTATGTATGATTTAAATTAAGTAGATTGATATAAAAAAGTCTTTTTACTAGTAGTCAGTAGTGTGGCATTATGATGGCTGAGTTATTGGCTTTGACTTGTTATATAGTCTTAATAGATTATAATAATGTGTCCTTTGAATTCAATGTAGTTCATGATACATCACTGAGAATTTTTATGAATGTTTCCTCAATATTTCAAGTATGAACCATTAAATATAGTTAGTAAAGAGCTGTGTGTGAATTTGATATTGTCGATTATCTCGCCGCCTCCATTACAAAAACCTAAATAATACTCCACACAATAATGATCTTCAATCTTAAACTGGGAATTTTTTTACTCAAGTTTACAGTAATTTTTGAGATTTTTTGTAAACTACACATTTTGGGTTATTAACAATGCGAAAAAATGGTTTCACTACTGCAGACTGGTCTTAAATTTTATAAACTGATAGTAATAATTTCATATTATATATGTAGCCCTTATTTCTACGAAAAGTTTGTATAGAAGACCGCATAGATGTTAAATCTGAATGCAGTAGTGGCTTGTATATTTCTTTAGGTTTTTGGACAGCCAATTTAACTCAATTTTTGGTTATGTTGTAATGCTGCAACATGACCTTTAGCCAACAGATAATTTGTACTGTTATTATTATTTCCATCATTAACTCTTAAATACAAAGAGTAAAGTACGAATATGAGTCAAGTACATGTGGTTGTTGCAACAAATATGACTAATTTAGATATGTACACTACATTAAATATCTCGTTATACTCCTATTCACATATATCTTTTCACCAAACTCTGCTCCTTGCCACACGTAAACCGTAATTATTCCTAAACTATACCTTATTTGCTAGATTCGCATGTTTTTGTCAATTACATGCAATTGGGCAATATCTACAAATTATAATTTTAGCACGAAGAGAAAGTTGTACTTGTGGCGTGTATAAAATTTCCGTGTTCTCAACTTGCCCCAAATGTTGCTCGAAATTTCCAGTTCCTATTTCACACTCCGATTTCATCTATTCCTCATTAGAGTTTACACAAAACGGCTCATTACACACAATATTTTTGGTTTTTGATACTTTCCCGACGTACGCATTTGAGTTTATTGTTTAGATTAATAGTTTGTTAAGTTCTTTGGACATAAAACTGCATGCGTGAAGTAGTAGGACTTTAGTTGTGGGTGTAAGTATGTACGTACATCCATATTTCAGTACAGAGACAAGAGAGTACATAGGTTTTACTTGTCATACGCAGTAGCTGTTATACCTATTAATATCTGTATCAGCCTGAATCATGAGAGACAGCGATAGGACAAACCTACATAATATTTTAAAATCCACCTACATGAAATTGTATATCATCCTTATTTAACGCATGTAGCGTAAAATAATATTTATTTTGGAAGTGGAAACTATCAGCTAACTATTGAATGGTGAAGGATTCAGGAAATTTTGGTCAATATATCGATTTTTATAAAGAGAGATGTTTGTGGTAAAGCATCGTTGTAGCTGTTCGCATACATATTATATTAAATGAAATTAATTCCGCCACAGCTTTAAGGTAATGATAATTATTGATTCTAATAATCTTTGCTTTGGTTTTAATACTGATACTATCGTTTCAATCTCCGCTATGTGTACAATTAAATATCTTGGAGGTTACATACATTTTTTATTCAATCTATCGTATACCTTACCTCGGTATACCCTACTATTGTGTAGTGTGTCGTATGGACTATAAGTAAGGTACTTTATATATCGCATAGGCACAAGTTTTTTTTCTCTTCCTCTTCGATTTTAGCTAGAAAATATCTACACACAGGGATTTTGATCGGATATACCCAAGTAAATATAGCTTGTACATATTATGGTGTGTTACGGCACGGGTTACTACAAAAGAGCGTGCAATTCTGAATACAAAGCAAAGCCAACGTAGGTTTTGGTAACGAAAGCCTTTTTGTCCTTTGCAAAGCACAAAAATCATCATCATATAAGAGAACAGAAATACTGTTTGTTCATAACATTCGCATTCTACTCTACTACATCCAATGCATTTATTTGTAAAGTCCGTCTATCCAAGTTTACAAAGTTTACCATCATCTAAAAAAGCCAAATCCAAGTGAAAAACGTATCAGCACGAAATATACAACACCTTTCATCGTATATTGTACCACCACCACTACTACTTACTCTTTGCAGTGAATTGTGTGTGATGACGAGTGCGAAAAAACGTTGAATCTTATGACGATAAGATGATTCAACAATAATAAATTCTTACCTGTCCGACGTTGAGTATTCTTAGGTAGTAAGGTATAATATTCTAGAGTCTTTTGAGTATTCAGTTCACTATTTCTCTCTACGGTATAGTCATTATATAGTCAATAGGTAAAAGGTACACAATAATAATATTTAGTGTTAAACGAATGTGAACGAATTAAATGAATTCATAAGCAGAAAGTGTCGTTATGTGACAGTGGGGCTAACCGTAGTGTCAGTCAACACAATTGTATTATGAGAGTGCATGTATGTACTAGTCCATCTGCAAAGTCTCAAATACTACGACGAACATAAAATGGAATCTCTTCTGGAAGATGTGTGCTTTCTCTCGTAGCCCCAAATTGTACAATGTCCAGTAGTCACTAGACTCTAGTGATTTGTAATTCCCAATGGCTGAAAATATGTGTTATCGCAAATAAATAAATTTTTGAAAACTTATCAATCATGACGTCTATAATTATTGAGTTTTGGGTTTTATTGAATTGTTTTTCTGTACTTTACATGGCATATGTCATTCCGAGGTGGTGTTTGCCGTTTGCATGTAAATATTTTGTATGTATGTTCTCCTATTACTAACAGTACAGTTCTCCCAGTGAGTTGATATTCTTCCTATTATAGGTCTTTTAGGGCTCTCCTTTTCCTGTTCAAGCTTCGTCCATACTATACGCAACATAATGGATAGTACAAGTTTTAACAATATTTTTTTACCGACATTGGCAATTGGACTGCTTGAACGCGTTATTCAATTGTGTCCCAGAGATGTGCAGAGGAATGCGGTGTATGTACACAAAGATATTATTTTACGCATGCATGCTTCATTCAATCAATACCTATGCCAGTGACCCAGAATTAGATTACGGTGATAGAAAAGAATATGCATTCCATATAGTCATTCGGTATGTCGGTAACATCATTTTATTTATTCACAGCACAGCAAAAGTCATACATAGTTAATTATTTTTTGCTTTCTAACTAGTCACTCCATTCAATTAACAAAAACTACAAACTAGACAAGGCAATTAATTACCTTTATAATTTATACGGAATAGTAACGCATAATACATATTCAAAATTCATTTGATAAAGATTGATTTCGATACACTAATTCAAATTGATATTACCCAAACAAATGCAGATAAACAGTAGTAGAAAGGATAAGGGAAAATGGTAAATTCCATTAATTACTCCATTTTTAATGGATGATAATCCTGCCTCGTCCACGACCTCTTCCAACAGAAGGTAATGGCTGCTCAGCACCTTCACTCTGCAAAGATATATCGCTTTTCTCCGCTGCTCCAGCGATAGTAGGAGGCTTCAAGGTTACACTTACAGTTCTTTGCAAAGCTACTGGCATGTTTCTTCGCCGGTTATCTTCCTCTTTCTTCTTCTTGAGAAAGTTCTCAGAAACCTCCTTGCGAGCCAACTTAACTTGAGCCTCCTCTTTGTTTTCTGTGAAAGCGTGTAATTTGCCCAGAGGAAATTCTAGGTCGGGATCACCTTTCTGTATATTAGAACAAGAAAAACGTAACTTATAATGAATACTATTTGAGAATGAAATTAAAATTATACGCTGGTGAAATAGCTATATGTGCATGGTGAAAATTAATAGCTGACCTCAACTGGAGATACCGTCTGGTAGATCTCACTTTCGTTGAACTCATATTCCACACCAAGATCGCAGTCCTTGTCCACGAAGCAGGAGCTTCTGGGAAATGGTTCCCCAGTCAGAAATTCGTACGCAAGACCAGCGGCTTCGATTTGAGCGTACTGCTTATTACCGTTGCGACCTGCAATTTACAATTTTATACATACATACATACTACTTCCAATTTTGCTTTGAATATTGTTGATACCAATGCACCACTATAAGTACTTATGTAGTAGATATGCAAGTTATAAAAATTACCCACGAATTCCTGGTCTCCCACACTGTAAACACAAACTAGTTCCCTCTGACGTCCGTCAGTTTCATCATCGTCAATCAAAAAATCATACGAAATGACAATGCCGGCTTCTTCGGCCAACTTCTGCAGTTCCGCGTAAACCTTTGGATCGAGGAAAAGTTCATCTGGAACTTCATAGTGCGGAATCTTCCCATCCGGATACGCTATCTTCAAGTTCTTTATAAACTGGTCACATGCCATTTCTCGTGCCACAACTTTGCGCTTGGAATCTGCGACTCCTGGAATGCAAAAAAAATATTCATATCATGATCACAATCATAGAAAGTTTCTATTAGAAACTGAACTTGGAAATGCTAGTCGAGCATACTAAAATACACATACCTTTAACGTTACCACACTGCACCATACAACGCCATTTCCTAATAGGATCCTCATCTTCAGTGGTCTCCGCCACCTTCAGCCCGATCTTCAGGTCGATGATCATGCCCTTTTCATTTAAAAAAGATACAGCTCGGTATGGCGTCAGTACAAATTTGGGTGTAAAAGTACGACGCCTCATTTTGCCACGGTCGTCGTCATCCATATCGACATCCATGTCGACTGCTCCTCTCTTTGAGCGCCTTCCACCTTGCTGCCCAGCTTTTCCATCTTCAATGATCGAATCTAACGAATTTGTCATTGGGTCAATCTTAGCACCACTTGGTCGTGAAAACGTCTTCTGCTGGATCCTAGCCTTCCTCCCCGTGATAGGGAGGTCATCATCCCCTTGATTCTTGTAATGGGGAGGTTTCAATATTCCCCTTTCTTGGACTACATCATCCAAAGCCTTGAAAACGTCTTCTTGGTAGTCCCGAACTTGGCCTTGGGTATTTCGAGCACCCAGTGTACCTTTTACTTCCACGGTGTAACTCTTCTGAGTATCCGATCTTTTCTGGTTTTTGATGATCTCCTCCAAAGACATGCTGCAAGCGTCACCAGACGAGATTTTTGCAAGCCGGGCTGTGCTCCCTGGTGTTGCTTTCTTCGCGATGAAGTCATCGATGCCCAAGTCCAAATAGACGTTGTTGTCTACAACACTATCCAATTCCACCACCCTCCCACGTCCTCGTCCACGGCCGGCCATTATGCGACTATAAATATAAAATACAAAAATACCAAACGAAAGGTTTTATGACACTAAAAAGTACTCAGATAATTACATTTTTATTATCCAAATAAATTCATCCATAATGAAAACAGCAGTACCTGGGAGTCGTCCAGCAACTTTCTCTTCTTCCTTCAATTAAGCCTTCACGAGAAACACCGGTTTTAATACCTACAGTAAATAATTATCACTAATAATTATTTGTCGATTGTAATTCGTGCATTGAATACTGAATCATACAAGAATGACAAAGATAACTTCGGTGGTTAGTTAGAGTGTGCTTTCCTGGACCCTGTTGATTAGCTTCCAAATTGTACCATGACCTACTTCAAGAGTCCTTTCGACTGACTCCAGACTCCCGGAAGACGAGGTGAGAAGCTAATTGTCAGGCACCAGGAAAGTACACGCTAATGCTAACCCCGTTACTACATATTTGTATTTAACCACCACGTACAAACACAGTAATTTTTCTTTTCGCCAAGAAACCAAATCTTTCCGCTTCCCCTCTGATTGATAACTGATGCGTTCAATTACTGCTGTGATACTGACTGCTGCAACGACAATGAAAACGAAAATCAAACTCAGAACATTTTTATCAGAAAAACCCTGAATGTAAAACGAAAAAATAAGAATTGAAATTATGAAAGATTGTCAAATGCGCAATGAGAGAGCAGGCAGGCCACACACAACGTACAAAAATGCTTGCAAACAAAAAGAACAAGCACTTCTTATCGAACCGAAGAAGGGACGAACTGCGTCAAGAAGCTTCTTTCATGCATCCATTCTGAATTTGCATTTTTGTCGTTTATGATTCGTCCTTAAAACCGCACAGATAACAAACTTGTCCTTTGTCCATGCATGTAATTGATGTAATTTACTAATTAAGCTTTTAATTATTATTACACGACAATTAGTACACGCTGCATACACAAAATGACAAAAGTAGTACCTACGCATGCAATACAATGGTGAAGCAAGCACAGACATTTCTGTGCAGTTGTTGAACCGGATTTCGAATGATAAGGTAAATACGTATCCGCTTATATTTGCATACTTACAATTTCGGCAGTGATAAAATCGACCCGAGGAGACGAGATAAGCAAAGAATGCGGAGCGATAAGGCAATTCGATAGAAGGGAGTGAATACGAAACTTTTTTTCTGGTCGCACAAAATTTTAAAACTGCAACTGAACCGGCGTGGACTTGAATGCGAACTGAAAGTTACAGTGAAATTAAATTAAGAACTCCTTAATAATCATAATTGACTTAATACCAAGCATCGGCAACGACAAGTCAGTCAGTGATGAAAGTCAAATTAAATTAAAGAAATGTTAACTTAATGTCAACAACATGAAAATAGAATCAAAACTGCGGTTGAATCAGCACTTAGCAATCAATAGTCAACACCCAAGTAATATGAGAGGAGTGAAGAATCTAATTATGCAATCGTCTAACAATATTTCTGAATTTTATGCAAAAGGCTCTCTGTATTTACTATTTACATACTACCGAGTCTGAAGAAGTCAAAAAAAAAAAGTTTCTCTTGTATTGTGCTTAAAGTCGTGTATGCTGCTGGTTGTTCTCCAATAATCTGTTGTGGCGTTCAAGTTGAAACGGGAGCGATATTCGTTTTTCCTCTTTACATATTGCCTTCATTGTAAATTCCAGTTCCATCCCGATGTCCCACTTTTGCACAAATCAAAATGTTTCAAGATTGATTAGATTGAGAAATAGTTAGATTAGGTTGAATTAGATTAAGAAAAATGAACTCATAAAATAGAATTTTATGCAAAAACTATCCATCTGCAAAACCCACAATAATCTACGTATGCATGGCTGTCGCCTGAATTGTTTCAGAGTGCCCCGAAAAAAAAGCTGCATTTGTAATAATATTTCTTGTGTGTGTGAAAGTTTTATTATAAAACTTGCATACGAGAACACTGTTAAATAAGCCCTGATTAATTATTTTAGGCAATAACCGTCATTGTAAAAAAATGATCATAATAATAGCATACGCATACTTGCGTAGTATTTACGCAAGGCGTGAATACACGCATTAACTTTCAATGCATGAAAAATGTCAAATCAGGAATGGAAGGAATGGAATCTGCTGCTTCTACTTTTTTCTCTTAAAAGTTCGTCACTTATGTCTTGCTTTCAAACTCGTTTTAATATTGTTGCCGTTATTGCCGTTGAATTTGGCTCATTCTATGCTAAAGCTACATACTAAAGTAAGCACGAAGAACACATCTACAACATACGCTGTTTGATTACTGTTTGTTCCATTTGATGAATAATACAGCAATTGGTTTTACAGGGTTTTGTTGTATTTAATATTTTTTGCCGTATTTATGCATTGTTTATCGTCAAATTATTGATGTTTCTTCGTAAAAAGTCAAAAAAGTAAGAGAGCCTTGGTTCTTGCACGTGAATTTTGAAGATTTGGGATGGGAATGATGGGATGATGATTATGATTGATAAATTATTGTCCATTGTCATTGTAGCTCTACTTTTCTTTCTACAATAAGCATTCTCATTTTCTAGGATTCCAACGGCGAAAAATTACGTACCCTTGTAGTTCTACAGGTCCTGTAGAATTGGGAGGATCAACCTGATGACATTAATTAATGGTGATTAAAAAAATCATTGGAAAATCACAGAAAATAGATCGGTACTCTTGTATTGCACCGTACGCAATCCGCATACTCTTTTTTATCATCTGTCTTTTGTGTACTCTGAACCCACATGCCAGGCAGTCCAAAACCTCAAAACCAGCTGTTTTCTTGGCTTTTAACTTGCATATAATAAGTTTCACCACATGACAAACCTGTACAATTCCAGAGAAGGATGTGCGTTGCGTAGTACTCAAGAACTCAAGTGTCCATCTTTCCTCATCAACGTCCCTTTCCGCTTTCTCGAGCTCATAATCAGATTAAGTTTGTGAATAATTCAGTGCATTTCATATTATGTAATCCCTCCCTGGTTGGAGCAGGTACTTAACTGAACAAGTGCCCTGTAAAAGGGTGAAAACACGTGGTGACCGTTGTCAGTTGTAATTATCAATTGCCCTATCATACCCTCATCATGTGGGCTGCCCAATTATTTCGAAGTTATGGAACCAAAGTAGTAGCTACTGCGACGGTGAAAGGTGTCAAGGGAAAGCGACTGATACCCACACGAGCTGCGTTGACCCTCGTAAGTTTCTGTACTTATATTTCCAAATTCTGTCAACCATCTTCTACCTAGTACCTGACCTAGATTGCTGAGCTTAAAACTGGTGAAAGGCTGTTAATGAAAATTATAGAATTCTTCTTTTCTTTTGCATTGTAGACGCCATCAGCGGTCAACAGGATAAAGGAACTTCTTGATGGCAAGAATGAATACGTAAGGAATAAAGTAATTCCTAAAAGATATTATTTCAAATTAAAACATGCACGCAAGCACTTTTCTGATATACCTATACATAATAAAATGTCAATCATTCATTGGCTTTCTTTAATCTTTAGATTGGGCTAAGAATTGGAGTCAGACAAAGGGGATGCAATGGTCTAAGTTATACTCTTGAATACGCAGAAAAGAAAACAGTCATGGATGAAGAAGTCATTCAAGATGGTAAGTCTGATTGATAAACTGAAAGCGAAAACTGATTCGATTCTGTTAAAGTGAAAGCTGGTGTCCGAATAATGTCTCAGTGTCTACTAAACTTATCAATTAGTCCTTAATGTAATATCTGTTTGATTTTTTTCCATTTTGTGTAGGTGTCAGAGTATTAATTGATCAGAAGGCTCAACTAACATTACTCGGAACTGAAATGGACTATCAAGAGTCAAAGCTGGCATCGGAATTTGTGTTCAACAATCCCAACATTAAAGGAACGTGCGGCTGTGGAGAAAGTTTCTCAATATGATTTAGCATTTTTTAAGCATCTCGTCTCAATCTCCTCAGCGCAAAAGGAGACACCTTATTATTAATCCGTAGACGTTTAGTTAGACATATTTTTGGGTTGTGCTGATGTTTGTTGGCTATCCACTTCACCAACCAAAACCAAAGGATCCCGTAACCTCTGCATATAAAGTGAGTGTGGCGAACGGAAATAATAATTACTTTTAGTGCGTTTCAATTTTCCGGGTAATTAATTAGAAACACCACACGTACGCACAGAGGATGAACGGTTAATTAATGTAAAAAATAAAGTGCTGTAATGTAAACATGTAAAAAAATAAATAAATATTTATGTTTTGTTGAGATAATTGACAATTAAGTTCATGCCCCGATTTTTTAACTGCCCATAATATGAATCTATTGCGACGCATTTATTTCTGCACTACAAAATTAGCAAGTATCCATTTTCCACGCGTCATAGATTTTAGGGGCACCGGGAAAAGGCCATGTAATTCAAGCAGCTCAGTTGGGGAGAAGGCGGCTGTGTAAGCTGCAGTAAAAGCGATACACAAACAGAATCCACCTTTGTGACGTTTTTCTGCCTCTCTTTTCGCCGTCAAAAGAAGAAAAAATATTCTTCCATCCAAACTAGATCTGCTGTCCGGGGGCGGAGCTTACGCTGGTGTCGAGCGAGCTGAAACACAGACACGACACGACTGACATACAAGCAGAGTCTCAGTTTCATCTTCGCTTTCTTCGGAGATTTGGAAGCGGCAGAGAGCGAGCCATCATCAGCGACCGCTGCTACCTTTCTGTACATTTTTACACCTCATTTGTTTTAAAGCAAACAGAGTCGGACTGATTGTTAGAGAGGAGGGAAGGAAGGGACGATTATAGCTTTTAATGTTTGATAACTTTTTATTACTACGCAAGTGAAGTTAGAGGAACGATAGTGTAATTTAATTAGTCATTTCTTGTTGTTTTATCTTCCTTAACAAGTAGCTTGTTCTTACAATTAGATTTTAATGGTTTGTCGTCGCCAGTAAAAGTTGGTATTGTTTTGAGAGAGGTTGAGAGAGTAGGAAGTCCAAAACATTGAGTTTGTTTTGTTGGGAGGTTAGATTTTTACTGATTTTACCGGGAGGGTTATCAAACAAGAGACTGATCAAAAATGGCAAAAGTTCACGTTTCGAACGTTGTGGTACTGAATAATCCGTGTGAGTTCAACACACCTTTCCAGTTTGAAATCACTTTCGAGTGTATTGAGGAGCTTAAAGAAGGTACGTTGTAGTTAAGTCTTATAACATTATATTGTTAAGTGGTAAAATAGTAGGAATGTGTTAACTTATCATCATGTCATCATCTATGGGGTAGCCATTATCGTGTTTGTTATCTTTCATTGCGTACAAGTCTGTGTATACCCCAAAGATTTGTACTTCTTGGTGAACCACTCACCGCTGAAAAATGAAGTAGGGCCATCGTGTGCTTGCTTCATGCTTTGGCTTGCTCGCGTCCTTCTCGTTCTCACAGGCAGTTTCATATTACCTTAGACCTCAGTAGCGAAAGGAGCTTCATTTTTACAGTGATCATGGGCGAGTTCAGAAGCTCAGTCAACGATGTAGTTAGTTATCAGTTGATATTGCTTGGATGGCTGTCACTGCTATCAGTCGGTGATTCACTGAAGTTTTAGCGAAAATGGCCAGTTACGGTCTTTTGATAGTCAGGGGCAGAAATTCGTTTTTAGAAACTAGGAGTGGATTCCGGAGAGTGAGAGCTAGGAAAACTTAACGAGCATGATTGTTTCTTTTAGATCTGGAGTGGAAGATCATTTACGTTGGATCTGCAGAAAGTGAGGCTTATGATCAAGTCCTGGACACCGTATTTGTGGGCCCAGTACCTGAAGGGCGGCACATGTTTGTGTTTCAGGTATGTAATTTATCGAACTATTTAATGAAAATGGTTTATTATCGTTTGCATTTATTTATATGATGACCAACTTTATTTTGAGAAAAACAATGAGAAGATATTCACTTCCTTGGATGTCTGACAATATGTGCAATCAAACTACGATGTAGTAGTAATTGCTCACGTTTTTTGTGAAGATTAATTCATTTTTTTTGCCCTTTTCCATACAGGCGGATCCTCCAGACACATCCAAAATTCCAGTGGCAGATGCTGTCGGTGTAACGGTGGTTTTGTTGACATGTTCATACCGAGGAAAGGAGTTTGTGCGAGTCGGTTATTACGTGAACAATGAATACTCAGATCCTGAACTACGAGAAACTCCCCCTCCCACTCCTCAGTATGAGAAGGTAAAATAATTTATATTCGTCATAATAGAATATTTCGATTTTTAACTGCATTATGATCATAATTTATGATATTAATAATCGACATTTTTGGAATATTTGTAGTTAACACGCAACATCCTTGCCACTCAACCCCGTGTCACGAGATTTAAAATTGAATGGGATGACAAGCCTTCCGAAGCAGGAACCTCTGCTGCAGCTTCTTCAGCAATGGACGACAATTCCATGGAACAAAATGCTGATAGTAACAGCAGTCCTCCCACCTTAGTCGAGCCACCTAATATTGGTAATGGAACCTCGTTGGATTATGGGCGATGCTTGGAGAACAATGGTCTTATGGATCCCACGGCAGCCTCAATGATGCCCAGTGGTATCACAACGTGTACCTCAAACGATTCAATGAGCGCGCCTATGGAAGTCATTTAATTTCATCTATTAGCCTTTTCGTTTCGTCTCTTAAACTTTCGAAAGGTAGTAAAACCATGTCATTAACATTTTTAAATCATGATGTAAATTGAGTCTCACTGAACACCAAGTTAGGCAGTGCATACTGAATTATGTGTAAGTAATAACAATGCAAAAACTCGAGTATTTATTTTAAGATGGTAAATGTTACTTTATTAAAATGCGATCCGATTCGTTTCCAAACATTCGGCGAGACGGTGATTTAATAATATAAGATGTAGAAAATACATTTCGTATATTCGAAAGCTGAGACAACTATTTTCGGTTATCTATGTATGTATAAATGACACATTTCACGTGTTTTGCACTCCATAGGATTTTTTACCTACTAAAATTTTATATTGCTTTTTATGGGTCATAACTTGGTATCTCACTGATAAGATCTACCAGCTATCATCTATTATCTACTACCGATCACTTAATTACTAATCTTCTTAAATTATTTTCAAATTTGATTAGTTTACGGGCAAATAAATAAGAAACAATAATTATTTGAAACTATACAGAAACCCGAAATATTGTCTCGCCGTACAGTCAGTTCCAGTCATTTTCAAATGCTGTACAATGATATATTAGTGCTTAAAATTGTACAATTTGTATTTATATTATATTTTAATTTAATGATGAAGAAGAGGTTCACTTGTAATTATATTATTCCTGTATTGTTGTAATTGATAAAACGCAACTAGGAGTAAATAAAAGCAGTGCGACAAACAAAATGTAACTAACTACATATCGTTCAATCAAAAGCATGTTGAGAAGTGACAAGATGTAACGTTTGTGCCATGAAACGCACAAGGCAAGAGAGAAAAGTTCTAAATCAATGCAACAGTTGCAAATGCCTCCGAGTTTGCAGAGTTTGGTGGTGTTCGGTGAGTGTCCAATGTTTCCTGAATGTCTGAATCTGATCCAAAATCGTATTTGAATATTACAGATCTTCTAGCAAGTCCCCAGAACCGAGCTGGCTTCAGTCTACCAACAGCTTGAAATCTCCAACCAATGTGCGACTTGCAGCGTTTACATTCAACTATAGTCCATGAATACCTGAGAAAGAAGAAACAATTTTAAAGTTAGGTATTGTACATTCGATTCCGTATTGTTACCCCCAATACTAAAGAAGAATGATGTATTAATAACTATTACAAACTTAAGTATAATTTGAATACGGTAACAAGCAGAAATACGGTAACGGTTTTTTTTTTCACTTTAACGAGTACGATATACCTGTGTACTATTATTTATGTTATATAAGTTAAGTTGATAGAAATATTTTGTACAAAAGCATTCAAGAAGGGGAAAAATTAACCTCCATTTCTTGCATTATTTGCGAGTTTACAAATTTGATTTTATATCAAAAATGATTTGACGCGTTGATATATTTGATCTTAATGTGTTTAGAGCAGGAAAGGTTTGTGAACTACAAGAAACTGTTCACTTCAACATGTATTTATTATCGAATATGTATATTATAAACTTTTGTATTTGTACTGGTTTGTAAGTTAATGGAAGTAATCTCAAAATGAAGGCAATAAAACTACTTCGTTGAATGAAAAAAATTGTTTCATTATGCTATTTATAACGACAACGACGTTCACAATAGAGAATGTGTAAATATATTCATGCTCCATGTCATATTCATACCCAGGGAACCAGGAAGCTTCTGTCGACGCGACTCCTCTCGTAATCAGCTCTCTAGCCTTGTATACTGTTAGGGTCTCGTGAACAAATCCGTGAGGGTTTACGTACGTTCCTTGAGGGCCCTCAATCGACATTGAGAAAATTTGCGAGTTATCTGCGATGTTCGTCTGGCAATTCCTGCAGCTAATTACCTTCGTCTTCAAATAATCCATTTCAATTATTTTATTATTAGTACATATTATTATATTACAAACCATACTACCGTAAATTATGTATTGTATACCGTTTCCACTTTTCCACTTACCGTTCGGGCGAGAAGTTCCAATTCATATCTCAGTCTTTGGATAGGACTATCCATCTTCAAAATTTTGGTACGATGGCTATCATCCATCGTTAAATTCTGGGCGAGCCAAAAGCTCAAGTCTGAGGCATCCACTGGTATTTTTCCTCCAGATTCAGTTAATCCTTTCAGTTCTGTTTTTAGCATCCGATGCACTTTCTCCACTAATATGACTTCATCGTAATGCTCGTATACAAAATACGGATGTGGCGTTAACACAGAATAATACTTGCGTCTCTTTCGCTGCGCTTGAATTTTCGACTTGAGATGGATCAAGTCCTTGTCCATCCGAGCAAAGTTAGAGACGGTAGACGCTACTGAATCTCGGCGAGTTAATGTAAAACGTGAAAGCTGTGAAACGCTACCACTTCTTCCGTGAGGCGTGACAGGAGATGGGGATGGTGGGACACTTGCTGAGCTAGACGCAGTTGTGGTGGTGGCGGCTGCTTCTTCAGAACACTCTTCCTCACAGTAGTTTGGAAGGAAGTTTCGAGATGCTCCTGGGAGTAAAATGTTTAGTACAAATGGTTCCAGTCGTATCTCGGGTCGTACTTTAACCCTTCCCATTAGATTCCCATCTGCTTGTCGACGAACATCCAAAACGTTAAATCTCTGGCGTCCTTTCGCTTTCAGAGCAAAGCTGGAGGACATGCTGCCTGGTCCATCGCCTTCTGACTCCTCTTGATACTCAAAAATTTCTGCCAGAGTCCCCAAAGCACCTTTATATACCACATTCCCCGTGGGCATGTCCATACTATTTCCACATAAAATGCATAAATTACCATTCACATTACAGCGCTAATCAACCAAAGTAATCGGATATTGTAAAACTGTCTTGCTTACTCGTTGTGTACAATCCCAAACAGCCTATCAGTCATCACGCATCGCCTTATTGCATTTTGGAAAACAGCATGAAATATTGTAAGCGGAAGGGTCTGTCCAGGAATCAGATGGATTCCCATTGCGATTAAAGGTATCTCTGGCGTCGAGTCTTCCTCAAGGAGTACCCTCCCTTGAAGTTCTTCCATTCCTTCACCGAGGTACTGCGTAAAGAACAAATTAATGACTTTATTTTTGTAACTGTATTAATGTAGTTGTATACTTTTTAAGCTACATAATTCTAAGCCTTATATTCAATTGGCAACAAACTTACTGCATGACGAATGGGGAGCTCTTGATCAAAATCCTGCAAATCGTCATCAACGTCTCCATCTCGAATATCGTTGTCTTCAGACGTAGCTCTACCTGAAAAGTTTCAAAAGAAATTTTCATAGAAAATTATCAACAGATTTCCATTTGCATTGATTGCATCGATAAATTCAAGATGCTTTTTAGTAAGTGTGCAATAGAAAAAATATTCCCGTCAAAATGATAGGAATATCATTTTTATACGTGAGCGTGATCGCCGAAGAATTGATCTAATCCAATTGGCAGAACGTATACGGCGCAACCTTTCCATTGTCAATTTGATTTTTTGGTGACAGGTGAAAGCATTATCATTGCCAAAACTTTTAGCTTTTTTACTTTTGCTCGATAAATTATATACCATAAAAGCTGGTACGCGTGTACATCTACGCACTAATGTTCATTAAAAATTTTTATATATGAAACTTCAGATACTTTTTTATCCAGTGATTGACATTGAATAGTTTGTATATATTATTGGGAGAAAAAACACTCAAATTGGTGTTTACACGCGCGCTGTCTGTTAATGTACTTTAATTTAGAAACACAGTCTCAACGCAACATCTTAACAGCACAGTGTAAGCAACTCTATTGAATGTCAGTGAAGGTTGGACAAGTTGTGAAAAGAAACTCACTTTCACCATCCTCCGCGTTTAACAATGGGAAATCCAATTCGCTGTCGTCGGAAATGGTGCCCACATCATCGTCATCACTGTCAACGACAACAGGATTGGGATTATCTCGGAAATATCCTTGGAGTCTGAATAAAACGCGCTCGGCTGCCTCGTTAACCTGTTCAGCGACAGCATCCTCTAAATCGTTATTATCTTCCGCCATTATGGCTTCGTTAATATTCTGATTTCCGCCACCAATATTGCCCTCATCTTCCAGAATAACTAAAGGGTTCGCGTTTTGCTCATTGTCGAGTTCTGCTGCTGCTGCTGGTAGGACAAGTTGTGGTGGAGAAGACGATGGTGAAAGTTGCTGCAGCAATGATGCTCTGCTTTGATTGCTATCACTTTCTTCACGACGGCTTTCACCAAGGCTTGAACTAGATACGACGTTAAGGTCACCAGAAGAACTATCAGAGGTTGACGTTGCTTCTGCTGCTGCTTGTGGCTGCTGTGGATTTAAAACTGGGAACGTGTCATCATTATCCTCTTCATTATCGTGATGCTGGCGAGCGTCTTCATAATCACTTTCATCCGAATCCGAGGTCATCATCTTGAGTGCTCTCCTCTTCTCTCACCAAAACTACAAAACACACGGACAACACTTTAGCACAAGACATGGAATACAAAAGGGAACTGGAGAAGAGAAAGCAGTTATTTTTAGCTTTAGTAGATGCTTGGAATAAATGACAAGAGCAGGAGGAGTGGTGTGTGAGATGCGGGCCTCAAACTAACTTTCACCCTTTCACTATTGCAACTTATGGCAACTTCCTCTACTAAGCAATCCAAAAATGCTCCAGATTCAGCACATCTAATCTGCCCGTTCGTTTATGACGCAGTTTCTCTCTCTCCACCACTGGTCTTCTTCAGCTGCTGAGTTATTGTTTACACCAGAATTATAGCATGCAACATGCGCCAGCCAGGCTACAACGTAGTAGAGTAAAACAAGGTGAATGACAGAAGAGAGAAAGGTGAAAGCGTACACACGCTTGTTTGTCCTTCGCTTCAGCAGCTCATATTCCACACACGCCTGCCTTTCCGGAGGAGAAAGCGTCTACTTTTCTCCGTTGTTACAAAGTATGCAATTGGAGGAGTATCTAGTACTCATCTTCGTTGGCTTCTAATTTTCCCTATTCCCTTACTATCCTAAATGCAGCGTTACAGTGTTCTCGGCCAGCCAGTTTTATAACTGCGGAGAATCCACAAAAGCCAAGCCACCAATAAATTCATTGAATGGATGAAGGAGCAATAGTTATGTAATTTCCAGTTGCACAGTCTGCATAAATGACTAATGAGTTGTACCATCAGCTAATACCAAATATTGCAAACTAAGCTTTTTTTGTGGAAAGGGTGTAGGCAATAGGGTATTCTGTGTCATGTGCATTTCGTAAAGAATGCTTCATTTTAACTGCTCTAGCTTCCGTTCTACATTGATAGTGAAGATGAACTGGATTTTTGCCAAATTAAACTTGTTATTAGTAACGAGCTACTGAACACAGCCAATTAGGAATTCTGATTACGCACTAGACTACGGATGATAAAGTACTTCCAAATGAAAAACTACGCTAACCCGACGCAATTAACCAATTTCGAAAACCAGTCCTATTTGTTTAGGGAAAGATGCTCTGTTATGCTGGCTGACAGTTGTTTTGTTGTGACTGTGACGCATATGTAAATTGTTATGATTTCTTCACTACGAAACTTGCTTACTGATTTTAAAGAAACTGAATAAAGTCTTCCTTACCTCTTGGAGAAATACTGATGACGTTAACGATTGATTATGTTGCTTTTCTTTCTGACACGACACTCAAATTCCGTCAAAATGTTCTCCCCCAAGCACTAAATATGCCTTAATTTCTGTCTCTTCACTCCTCGTTACTCGGACAGGCGACAAGGAAAAGTTGGTTCATTCTAGTTACTACTCGTGTGGACAAGGAGTGAATTCAAAGTTGTTGTTAAGCCTTCTCTCCCATCATCTTCAGCATTTTATTTTCTTGGAGAACAATTATGAATTAAAGATAATGTACATTTTCCTTCATCAAATCACATTCCATTCCACATTCACACGAGATGCACGAATACAAGCACCACAAAAAACAAACCCACAAACGAGCCGTAAATACAGTGAATGCATTAATAACATTGAAGCATGTTAGTAAGATTATTACGTGCAAGGTAAACATAAACACAAGAGGAGTAGCACAAACAACATATGATTCAGCCTTTCACTTTCATCGCATCACTTTGTGTAGTAAAGCAGCAAGTTATGAAGAAGCTCTCTCACTCGCTCATCTCATTCATCATCACTATCACTTAAATCACTTCCATTACATTACATAATATTCATATTTGTTTGTCGTTCCGAGGAATTGAAGAAGATATGATGACACATGAGTTTAGTTTTTAAATGACTTATGCTAATGCTCACGAATGATTAATGATTCGCTAAGGGATTTCCGCGTTTAATAAATTTCGATGCAATTTTTTTGTATTAATCTAGCTAGTTAATTCTCTAGCCAGTCGTTCCACTGAAATATTTATGTCATCAATGAGATGCTTTCTCCACTCACAACACAGCGTACATCGTACCTATTATGGCGTGAAGCTGCCAGTTGTTTTCCAGAAATAGGGAGCAATGGAATGAAGTGAAAGCATGAGAACAGTTCCACAAAGGAAAGTGCAGGAAAATGATAACAAAATGTGTAATTTTTCGTATACTAACATTCATATATGTATCGAGGAGAATATGAATTAATATGCATTTTAATGGCAAGAGTAGATATGGGTAATAGGTATTATGTATGCACAAGTACATATGTATGTATGAGAACTTATCTTTAAAGAGCTCTCTGAATTATAGAGAAATTGCAGATATGTGTGTGTAGAGTTAACAGCGACACAGCTCTGGAAAGTGGAAATCTAAGCTATCCTAAAAATGCTTTGATGTTGTTTTGGATTTTTGGGTTCGGTAAAAAGACATGTAGCACAGACAGATACAAACCTGGGGATGCAAAAGAGAATGACGATAATGTACATACGTGTACATACGATTCACAGTTGTTCAACACGTGCTTAGTGTCAACCCTTTCTTGGCAAAAACTAACTTAGTTATAATTGTCGCATAAATCCTTTATTTTTCCTTTCAAAGTCCCTTTAAACTTTCACCGGAAACGGATGACAATAATTAAAGAAGCTAGAAATAAGATTTAACAAGCGGATATAAAACATGGAAGGGGTAGAACATAAAGCGGTGACAAATTTCCGAGAATACTTGAGAATCAAGTCTGTCCATCCAAATCCCGATTACCGTAGGCTTACTGTTTACTAAACAGTGTTTAGCAAGTTGCATTTTTGGATGAATCATTTCAATGGAATGATTATAATATATTTTAAAACATGTATTATTTTTCATTTTAGAGGGTTGCATTGAATGGATCAGAAAGCAAGCTGTGGACATTGGTTTGGACTTTAACATTGTGGAATTTCCGGCCCCCTGCGAATTTGCAGTTTGGTTAACATGGACGGGCAAAACTCCGGCATTGTCTTCTATACTCCTTAATTCGCATATTGATGTAGTTCCAGTAGATGAGGTACAGATATAATGTATATCTTCCACTTTTTTATCATAAAATTTTACGAAATAAGCAGCCTTAACTCTCTTTTCGACAGTCCAAGTGGACACACGACCCTTTTGCCGCAGATAAGGACGAAAATGGTAACATTTACGCCAGAGGAAGTCAAGATATGAAAAGTGTTGGAGTGCAATACCTCGAAGCAATAAGGAATCTAAAGGCTAAGGGATTCGTCCCGCTTAGAACTGTACACATTTTGTTTGTGCCTGGTAAAATTTTTGAACATTTCAGAGTTATTGTTATTACATTCGGATGGATGTGCAAAATGTCAGGTGATATGCGCATTTATGCATTTGGCTTTCGTTGTAATTTACAGATGAAGAGGTTGGAGGTTCCAAAGGAATGGCACCCTTTGTCAAATCTCCCGAATTCTCTAAACTGAACGTTGGCTTTGCTCTTGACGAAGGTCTGACGAGTGCTGATGATGAAATTATTTTAACCTACGCAGAACGAGCTATATGCCGTGAGCTACACGTACACATCATATTTAACTACCCTACATACTTGGTACATGTCAAAGAAAATTACCTAGCATGATTTTATTGTACACACAGAAGTCAAGTTTACTGCCAAAGGGACAACAGGTCACAGTTTAATTCTTCACGAAAATACTGCCGCTGAGAAAATCCAGACTGTTATAAACCGACTGCTGGAATTCAGGGCACAGGAGAAAGCTCGCCTTGAGTCGAATCAGGCGCTTACTTTGGGAGATGTAACAACAGTTAATATGACCATGATTGGAGTATGTGATTATTTTAAATTTCTAAAAAATCATTGAAATTACGGTGTTCCTTCCATGATTAACTATTGTGTTTACTTCCTTATTAACCTTGTATAGGGAGGAATGCAAATCAATATTGTGCCCACAGAACTCACGGCATCTTTCGATATACGCCTAACTCCTCACTGGAAAAAGGAAGAATTGCTCCAGTTTTTGGACACAATTTGCACGGAGGCTGGGCCCGACGTCAGTTACGATTACGTATTTCAATCGTTAGAATATACAGCAGTTACCCCGTTAGATGACAGCAATAAATGGTGGACCACATTTAAATCTACATGCGATGACCTGTAAGCTTTCGCTTTTGCCTGTATACATTTTCTTTGCTAGGCTTCATTTGGTTGGTTTTCTTATTGCAGAATTGTAATAATTTCTAAACATTTTAGAGACGTAAAGCTGAAAAAGATTATCATGCCGGGTGCCACGGACATTCGGTACGTGAGGCAGCAAGGGATTCCAGCGTTTGGTTTCTCCCCCATCAATAATACACCCGTGTTGCTACACGCAAATGACGAGTTTCTCAACGAGTCCGTTTTTCTCAGAGGAATTGAAATTTACGAGATGCTAATATGGAACTTGGCAAACATTCCGGGATACAACTTGTTTCAAATTCCGAAGCTTTTTTAATTTTCATGAATTGTATAAAGTGCATAAATGTTTTGAGCATTTGTGTATACCTATATCATTGTCACATATCCTCCACACTTTAGAATGCTGTCGTGAGGAGAGTAATTCCACTTCAATTAAGAATTCAAGTGTTTTATCTGGTTGACAATGTCAAACGTAAAAGGAATAAATACTATGTATACATTTACGATGCTACTTTCATCGCATGTAGAAAAAGACAGCTCGTAATGAGTCAAGATCATTCATGGCCCCAACCTCTAAAAGTTTGTTTTCGATTAATGAAGTTAATATACCTACTTCCTATCCTAACATATTAAATATTATTTCATAGAATGATGGGATGCATGTCCAATTCAATTTACAGCTACTGTTATCATATTGCACAACGTAGGATTAGACCCATCTACTAAAAGAAATAGTTTTGTATCGCAATTCCAAGTGCATAATACATACATAAGTCTCGTATAAATCCTCATCCCTGTTGTGAAGATGATAACGATAATTAATCAACTAGCTGCTCATGAATTTGATGCATTGGGTTTGCTTGTCCTCGATAGTATCGAGTCGATACCTTTGAGAGTGTCTAGTCTGAGGATATTGTATTAAATTCGCCATGAATTTGTTAGTTTCTAAATTAAATATTCCACCGGAACTTAATGAAAAAATGTATCAAGCTGGGATATCATGAATGAACTAAGATGAATAGCTCATAAGGGTGCATGATCTAAAGGCATTTCGATAAAATTGTAAATGATAGAGTTGCTGTTGGTCAGAATTCCAACTTTTTCGGCTCTCTGGTTACACTGGTTTATTTACTCCTGCCTGTTTTTGATTTTCTCCATTGCATAGCGTGGATCTGCCTGTGGATTCGCTTAGCCAACATCAATGAGTATTTTTCAAAGGGGAAACACATGCATCAGAACAGATCTTACACATGCTGTAATAGTAATATGTAAGATAATGTATATTGCCTATATAAGCTTCCACAAAAATGTTGACAAGCTGGCATAACAAAATGAATACTTAAACTTTATTAATTTGATTAGCCATGTTCTTTATATGACTTGGGAAGTTGGGAACCAGGTCTTTAGGTATTTCCGACTGACGTGTTTAATGAGCCAGCAGAGTTCCAACCAACATCACCATTACCACTTTGAAGTAAGTTTGAAAACTCAACAAGGTCAAGATGTCAGAACACATTGCAGTGACAAACTTCCGAGAATATTTGAGAATCAAAACTGTGCATCCCAACCCTGATTATGGTATGTATATACATGCCATCACGTTCATCATTTGCGACGACACCTAATACCGGCCGGCATCTGAATTACTTCCGTAATACTGACATTTGTAATATCATGATTAACTGCCCAATCCTACAGAAACGGCCATTACATGGCTTCGCAAACAAGCGGATGACCTTGGACTAGAATTCAATATCGTCCGCTTTCCCCCACCTGCGGAATTTGCAGTGTACCTAACATGGCGTGGTACAAAAGGAGACACGTTGAAATCCGTTTTGCTCAATTCGCACATTGACGTTGTGCCAGTGGATGAGGTAAATATGACTTACATTTTAGAGAGTCCTGTACATTTTATACATGTATTATTAGAGTTAATAATAAATACGCTTATTATTGTAGACTAAGTGGAATTACGACCCCTTTGGAGCTGAAAAGACTCCCAACGGAAACATCTACGCCCGTGGTTCACAAGTATGTTATGTATTCTGAACGACTACTCATCCTGAAAGCAAGATATCATTCGGTGATGCTGGTGATGATTATTAAATGCCAACAATTTATTTCTTTATTTAATGTATTTAGGATATGAAATGTGTTGGAGTACAGTATCTTGAAGCCATCAGACAACTCAAAGCCAAAGGTTTTTGCCCATTGCGAAATGTCCACGTTTCCTTTGTCCCCGGTACATAGCAATACTATTTAATGAATCATGCGCATCATAATATAACTAATTCTCAAGGTGTAATCACACCCTTGATAGTCATGGTCGTTGTCAGTGCACAATGCCATCTCTTTCAAAGATCAATTCTTAAAATTTTAACTGGAAACCCACTTGAATTGCAGATGAGGAGGTGGGAGGTTACAAGGGAATGTTTGTCTTTGCAAAAACACCAGAATTTCAAGCGTTACGGGTAGGGTTTGCTCTGGATGAAGGTATTGCAAACCCAGAAGAAAGTTTCCATCTTTTTTATGGAGAACGAGCTATCTGGCGTAAGACTATCTGCTTATGCAGGAAAATAATCAAATTATTCCGACTAAATATAAAACATTGAATATTTATGGGTTTGTGAAATATTTTTATCTCTGCTGAAACTGCATATCTATTACAGAATTTAGAGTAACAGCAAAGGGACAAACTGGCCATGCATCTATTCTTCACGAGAATACAGCTGCAGAGAAACTGCACAAAGTCATCAACCGATTGCTCAGTCTTCGAGAATCTGAGAAGGCGCGTTTGCAAGCCAATTCCTGGAAAGATTTGGGTGATGTGACCTCCGTGAACATGACAATGCTCGGGGTAGACTATTCTTTCGTCATTGAAAATATATTTTTTTACTACGCTTCTCTCTGTCCTTATCTCAGTATCTAATTTAAAGCATCACGGAAACAATTTAAATATTTCAGGGAGGTCTGCAACCAAATGTTGTTCCTCCAGAGCTTTCTGCCGTTTTTGACATTCGCATCACTCCTCACTGGGATTTGTCCTACATGAAAAAATTACTTGACGATACATGTGCAGAAGCTGGACCGGATGTTAGTTATGAATACATTCAACACAGCAATATCACTGCTCAGACGGCTGTTGACGACACCAACATTTGGTGGACTGTTTTCAAAGAAGTTACAGATAAGTTGTAAGAAATGGCAAAACAAAAAGTATATGCAAACATTATTATCTTTACCGCGCGTGCAAGCTTAAAAGTGTTAATGCTACGAATTATGCATGGACGTTGCATCGCATGCTTAATGCTTTAAATGTTCTGTGATTCATTCTGAAAGTTGAAAACCATTCCTTGATTTCCTTTCACTTCATGCAATCTATATCCAGGGGCTTAAAAATTAACTGCAAAATATTTCCAGCGGGTACAGACATGATATTTATTCGAGAGGTCAGTAAGTCAAGTTTCTTTTATTCTATTTTCTGCCATATTACTACTGAAATAGGAACCTGAAAATTAATAAGAAAATATTTCCGGCCGCTACCGATATTCGTTTTATGCGTCAGTTGGGAATCCCTGCGTTTGGATTTTCTCCGATGAACAACACTCCAGTGCTGCTTCATGATCATGACGAATACCTCAACGAGAATGTGTTCCTTCGTGGCGTGGACATTTACGAGGCGCTTCTGGAGAAAATCATCAATCAACCAAAGGACTAAGAAGGTGTATGTGTCTATAACGTGAGATCAAGATCGACACTGACAATTTTATATTTAAAAAATATTCTATATTGTGAAATTCCGACTCTGTAGCCGAAATTTTAAAAGCCATATTGTTAAGCACGACAGAACGAGATTTTTTAGCATGTAAACTATACTCAGTAGTAGGCGGCGAAAATAGTGCACGTAGTCCAGACTATCAACGTAATTGAATGACGTGATTGGTATGAATGAAAAAAATGCATAAGACAAAGAAAGACATGACTTGATCAACATGAGCGCATCGAAGAAATCATTGATTACGTTAAATGTAATGGTCATTTCAATGTTCTCTTGGTCTACACAGCAGCAGCGGCCACAAAGAGAATATTCACGTGCAGCAGAGATGTAGTAATATGTGGTAATATTGTAAATTGATTTAAACGGCTCCGTCTGAACTGAAGAATCACATTTTGTGTTGAATGTGTTTGAGTGAATCCATCTGATAGTTTATTTGTCTGTTGCATTCGTATTATTTACGTAGGTAGTTTCATTCTACATCTCAAAGCAATTTCAACGCAATATGAATACATTGCAACGCTGCAAGTAATTCATAAGTGCACGAGAAGCAGAAAGAGAGCCTCTATGAAACTTAGTTGAACGCTATATAATCAACTTTTAAAAGAGTATAATATATTGCGTTATATTCATAAAAAGTGAATCAACTATCCTATTTTGCATAATACGTACTATGAATTCTCATAGAGCTTAAAAATGTGAATGTAGCTATGTGAAGCATTGCACTCATCAGGATATTGTACGAGCTTTAAAGGGAAACAAAAACAACCACCACATCAAACATCATCGTCGTCGTCGTAAGTAAATGCGAACCAGAGCAAGTTTAGTTGTGTTGTTCGAGTAGATTGAACTATCTATAAAATGTTTTTCACTAACATAATATTATTTTTTTACTGCTCGCGCAACAAAGGCTAATAACCTGGCAAATGAAAGACAGGCTTCAATGTCAAAGGTACGCGAAAGAACGTAAAAAGGAAAACTGTGGGTTTACATGATTATCAGGTTGCCCCAACCCGAAAGATCTCTTCTTTGCTCCGAGAGACTTGTTATTGTTTTGAATGTGAAGCAGTTGAGCTCGGTGCCAGGCTGCTGTTGAACGGTGAAGAGGTTATATTTTGTTATCATCATGCTCATCATTTCATATCGTTCATCAACTTTCTTATTTAAAAAATTGCTTTATTGCACCCTTTATAGTTTTATATTACGTCAACATTATTAAGTACATAGGTATGATATGTATATGAAATGCTATAGTCCGCTGGTGAGATTTTACATTTTCTCTCATGTGCATCTTTCTAAATCCGAGAAAGTCTAAACTATACTGTACGTAGACCCTATTAAAATTCTATGCTGAGTAATATATATTAATACTTAAGACTATTAATTGTACTGAAAATCTATTTAGTAAATGAAATCACATCCAGCTTCTTCATGGCTTAAAACATTAGTTGAACTAATTTAGTTCAATATGAATGACAGAATTGCAGTAGGTATTTTTAACGTCCAATTAAGCCATTGAACATTAGACTTTTGTCCTTCAAATATTAGACACGCTGCTATTTTTTTAGAATTGCGAGGCCCTGTAAACGTTCTTTAAATTTTTCAGTTTGCCACTTTTAAATGCAAAAACGTGTATATACATTTCCAATTGCATTCGTCATCATTGGAAATTTACAAAAATGTCGTAAATTAATTAATCGATAAAGCAAATTATTTTATATTTGTCCGAGGACAAAGGTTCAAGGCTGGTGTTATAAAAACAAATGCATTTATTGATTTTGAAATGATTCGAAAGAATAATTCACCAAAAAGCATTCCAAACCAGACCTGCAATTTAATGATTTTTTTTCTATTTTTTTCAGGGAGAAGAAAGTAAATGACACCGAATTTCCTGTCCTTCCCATTGACGTTATGGAATGTAAAAGTTAACTATTATTTTTTTGTGGAGACGGAGACTGCTTTAAAAACAAAATTGTATTTCTAAATGTATTGAAAAAATCAACTGTTACAATTGCAACAAAAATCCAGAGAATTTTTTGAATTTGATATGTTAAGTGCGTTAAATATCATTAACGCAGTACCCACAATCAGTGATCTTCATAACAGAAATATTATTATTATTAATGCTATCAGTCATGGTGTCATTTTAAAACAATTGCTCCATGATTGAATCTAATTAAAAAACATTGACATTATTGCATTGAGCACATTGAAAAACTCTAATGCATATACTGTATACATACTGTTTTAACAAGCAGGCAAGCCAAGATTCTGGTCATCGAAATTTCCCAAAACTCCACTGGATCGCGTAGCAAACCCAATTTTTCCTTCCAGCACAGCAACATGAAAAGCTCTACCTATTCTCTAATTCCCTTTTATCAACGCGTTCATAGCATTATCATCACAATAACTTGGAAAAGTAGAGCCGCCTGGACTATTATAAGCCTCCATAATATAAACCTCTATAGTTGTTGTTATATAAATTATATCTTGTTATACTATTTCAGGCAGGATGATATGGATAAATCTATCTCCTTGTTTTACAAGCTTTACACTACATGCGATGTTCATTTTTGTGGTACAAAGAGCGATCCCGATCTCAACAAAAACAACCCCATAATATAACAAGCATTCATTTAACTCTGTCGAAAGCTTCATGGAACATCGTAATGATGATAATGGTGTTGTGTGTTGTGCACTCTCTTTTCTGCCTGTTCGTTCCATTTGCCTGAAAATATTACATACATGTTTCATGATACTCATTTTTTTCCTGTCTTCCCTCCCTCTGCTATCCTGCATACCGAGTCGAATGAGTAGAACATGTAGATAGGTACATTTTAAGTGTTCGGCTCTGTTCGATGCTCTGATGCTCTTCTTTTGTCCTTGACAGGAGTCGACAACTCTAAATGAGTTCTGGCAGCAGCAAAGAGAGTTCGTAGCGAGCAGTATGCAGGAACATACAATAAAAGAGCGAAAATCCATAAAATAAACTTTTAGGCTTATTATTATAAGCTTACATGCTACATGCTTGCATGTATCTCGCTCTTTACATTTACTTTACTATCCTTTCGCCGGAGGAGGAGGATGGGAATGGGAATAAAACATGACAAGAAAGGAATGAACGATACGAACTGAGAGAGAGAGAAAAAAGCGTTGAAGTTGAAACAGAAAGCTAACAACTACCGAACATCCCTCCGGAAAAGAGAATTTTTGAACTCGCCCAAAAACATCATCGTCCAGAAAATAAAGAGTGGTGAGGAGAAACGATAAAATGTGGAGTTGTACGAAGGAAGGAACAGTACGTTGTACTCTGTATACCTACATAAAATATACCTTAGTGTTGTGTGTATATGGATGGATGAATGCTCACTCTCTCGGTACATGAAAATCTCCTCTTTCCCTTCTCCCACGGCAAAACCCTATTTTTCCTCCTTTCCCCCAGCAATTACCCGATGGGGGTAATTGATGGAGGAAAAGTAATTGCACTTTTGAAATCTCCGAATTCACATGTCTATCCAGGTCGAAAATGAAAGGGCTACGGGAACGGGGTCTATTTTTCATGAATTTTTCAATATTTTCACATGGTCGCTGATGAGAAAATGAGAAGGCGCCATGTTTTTGGCGGACTCACAAACCCGGGAGAGACATAACTTTGAAGTGCATTGCAGAGACTGCAGCTTTGACTTTAAATATTCCAAACTAATTAGCTATTTTAATTAATACTTTCTTGATGAGGAAATTCACCATGCTTGATTCTATTGAAGTGTGCAGTTGTCATTTGATGACAGTGCGTAAATACCCGAGAAATTTTCGATGGAAAATGCATCTGTCAGTTTTGCTGTTAACCACTGGCCCAGGACGCGTATAAATATAACGCGAGAAAATGGATTATTTTTCTCTCTGTGTGTGTATATTTACTAACACTACATAGGTATCGTATCTTGACTTTCGTATTAAAACTTTTTGTACTTGTTCACATCAACTTACATGAGAATTTTGGCCTCTCGCCTCTTTCTCACCATCTGCGTCCATATCCTTTCCAAAAAGAATTTTGTACTTGTCTACAACTACTCACTCTACTCTACTCTGTTCTCATAGGATTTGTCATCGACTTGTATATGCAATGCAACTTACAAACTTATGTACTTTTGACTTTATTTCCAACCAGCTAAACAAACTAGTCAAGTCAACAACAATACAGTTTTGTCCATTTGATTCCCTATCGTTTCTGTCTTGCGATGCCCCATTCGTTAGCCTTCCCATCCATCCAACAACAGCTTATAATACCTACGCAGACTAAAGTATAATTTATCAAAAAGTAAAAGCACTTTTGTGGTTATTGATGTCGAAGAAAATACGGGGTAGGAAATTAACTACGTTTGTAGATTTTCCAACAAAATTCCGGCATACCATCAACATCTAAAAATTACTACAAACATATTTTTGTAGCAAATATTTATTAACATTTTGAAACCTAGATCATAAAATTATTTCCCCCGTGGAACATATGAATAGCTGTCGTCACACAATTATTATTATTTCCTTTTTGTTGTTTAAGCGAGATATATAGAGTGAACAACAGTAGATGCCTAAATATAATGGAAATATAAGCAGCGGCAGCACAGAGTATCCAGGAATATAATGGAAGGAAGGGCATTTAGGGGACTTGCCGAAAATCATTGGGGTCTGGTAACACAGTGGTGTGTAAAGTTGGGCGTGCTGTTGCCAGCCAAAGAGCTCCAAAAGTAGGCATCAGCCCCAGCACACCACATACTTTGTAAATTGGCAGTGCTAAAGGCTATGATGTCGCTGCTATACTTGGCATGGTTGATGGTCTCCTTTTCTAAAAAAATATTTTTCTCCATCCTATATCCCTATAAGCTCAACTCAACTCTCTCGCTCCGGTAGTAGTGGTAGAATAGATGTGATGTAGATATCCATATCAATTGTACATACCTTTGTTGTAATATCTTTTCAAAGTGCTGTGCTGTGCACACATAAAGGAATACATACGAGCAAAAGCATAACATGAAATGGATAAAATATTCTCTGAGCTCACACCAACTAACTCAACCAACTAGCTGAAACGCTAACAAAGTGCATGTATTATTCTGGTTTTTCTCTGATGCCCCATGTATTCGAAGTAGCATTATTCTCTGGTATCAGAAAAAACTTCGTCTTGCCCCAACCCCATGTATCGCAGCTCTACACTTTTAGGTAAATGCTTCATGCTACGATCTTCTCTGCAACGATTTTATTTACCGTACGTGCGGGCTGGAAATGAAGATACTCGATGCTGCCACAAAACCCATACATAGTCCTTTTAGGGCTCGATATGAAAAGTAGCCAATGTTTTTCCCTTCGTCTTGGTCGTCTTCTCCGTTTGTTTGCTGTGTGCGTGTGTATATAATATTATACCTAGTATAAAAGATCATATACTACGTTTATATGGAAAAAGTCACATTTACCCGGTGTACAGATCACTGAGTTTTTCCCGGATTTTAAACCGAGTTCGTCACTAACATCTAAAAAAGGTCAAAGGTGAGTACATTTTACCCGTTTATTTGTGTAGTTAAGTGGGTGTCATGCAAAAATTTCGAGATTTTTAGCGAATTTCGTTGAAAAATCAAAGCAAGTGAAGCCAATGTACATCCACAGAGGAGAGCAAGTGGTGTAGTGTAAAAATCTCGCTCGCTCGCTCGATTTACACTTGGTGTCTTGTTGTGTGTTGGTGTGTCCTCGTATATAAATAGTTGGTAGTAAAAGTGTGTGTTGTAGTACTATGTAGTAAAGTCAAGTAAGTAGATTTTATTGACGGCTCTTTTCCCTCCGAGCACCAAAGTTTGCCGCGATGACCGGTTCACAGTTCCCCAACTGGCTCACCATTAATTAACATTTAAATGAATGAAGAGTCTTAATAGGCGTTCTGAGACTGACACTTTGTTTTGTGTGACACTTTCACAAAATGTGGTTGTCACACTCCAAAAAGAGAAAACTTTTTCTCCAATGAAAGTTTCTGTGCTTTGGAAAATAATATGTGTAGAGAGAGAGAAAAAATGAAAATTCTCTGAAAATGTATGAATTCAATAGATTCATTCACCTGCTCATAATATTTATGTGTTGTTGTCTGTGAGTAATTTGTGACAACATTATGATGTGATGATGATGATGACAATGACCGAACTGTATAAGATGTCTTTTCTTCAATTTACTGACAAAAAAATCAACATTAGTTGTGATGGAATGTTGTGATAAGAAAAAAAATTATCAACACATCTCTCTTTCTCTCTGAATGCATACCTACATCTATGTACATCTTCCGGTCTTTTTTACTTCTGAATTTTGTTGCTGAATGATCATCCAGTGTTTTTGACATTCATTCATACACTTGTCTTGTTTCATTATATCAGACTTGTTCTTGTTTGTTTATCTATATTTATAATTGAATCTGCAACAATATTACATAATGCTGGCATGATACTATTATGAATGTTCATTCATCTTCTAATCATCATCATCACACATTCAGTAAGAGTCAGCCCGAGTCTGACAGAGTAGCCTTTTACTACTTACTTACTACACACACGCTGAGAGTGAGTATTGAGCAAGTGTTGTATTGCACCTTGCACCTACATATTTTTTGTATGTATTATTTTTTTCTACGGAATGGAAAAAGTGTGTAGCCAGCCATAGAACTTCCCTCGTATTTATCTACGGTTGGATTGGATGAGCTATGGCTTTATGTGAAGTGATGGGAATCCATCAACTTCGATGAGCACAACCAGCACAATAATTACGATGAAGTTTGAAAAGAACTGTCATTTTTACTATTGACGATATATGTAATGGAGGGAAGATAGTTAGTCGCATTGCTAATGCTACTTGCAATGCAACCATTGCACCATTTCTTATCGGCAGATAATATGCAAATGACATGAATGACAAAATGCACTAATGCACTACGGAAAAAATGTAAATTCGTAAGGCATGTAAAAATCATGTAAAATTGGGATCTAATGTAATTGTATGCTTTGTCCGGGTTGACAATGATGAAACATTTAAAAAGCAGGTGCTTTTCAACGGACACTCTTACTCGTTTCATGACACATAGATTTTCGACGCCTTTAAATTAAGATATCCAGTAGCATCAGTCGTTAGTTTTAATTAGTTAGGTGCCAACAAGACCCAGTCGAAAGTTAATTTCTCTTTTCGCCTCCAAAACAGGTATTTTTGGTGACAAGAAGAAAAAAAATCTCTCTGAAACTCGTCGTGTTTAAATGAGCCATTTCGAGCAAGATTTCCATCAGCCCAAATTACTCCATTAAAAAATCGTGGTTTTGGTTTGGAAAATATAGACGCAGCCAGTGCACAAAGCTTCAACATGGATCTAATGTACGGCTGTGGTTCGGAAATGGACATGTCCATTCAGGAGCTGTTTGAGCAGGACATGCAGAATGAAATCAACAGAATGATGTCCTCAGATTTGGGCATCGACGATCTCATGGGGGACTCCACGCCCCTATTCCAAGGATTGACTGAAGACGGTTTCGACGAGTTTGACCTCTGTTTCGAGTCATCAAACGCGGAATCACAAAGTAAAGGTGCAGATCTTTTTGACCCTCTGGGCAACAAGAAGGGCATGGGCGCAGTTGTCAATGTCCCTCTGAAAAGTCAAGTCAGCAGCAGCAATAGTCGTACTAGTAATGGAACCACAACAGTTAAAATTATCAAAGGAAGCAATACCCAGTCATCTTTAGCCACTGTGACCAAAAATGCTTCATCAACAGTTACCATTAAGCAGAATGGCCTGGGAAGACCGAACGTTCACCGGTTTGGAACTCAAACTCGCACCATTGTCACCGCCGCACGTCCCAATTCACCTACCGTTCCCATGCAATATGTTCGCGTTCTAAGTGCATCGGAGAGTATGCCCAAGACGCTGAGTTTTGACGAGTCATATGGAGGAGTCATGGTAAGTAAAAGAAAGAAACATTTTTCAAGCACTTCCTTCCGCTTTCACTCATGCTTTTTTGTGAACTAATAATTTTGCTTCCATTGCATTGCTGCTGCCTTTTTTATAGGTTTTAATGTTTCATCATTCTCATAATGATAACAAAATGATTACAGCTTCAAAGGAAAAAAAAAGATTTCTTCACAGTAACAGCATACATACCCAGTTGATATTATTATGTTATATCTATCATGCAACATGAATAGTTTCATTTGAAATGGCACAGTACATAATATAGTGGATTGTTTTTCTATCAGAAAACCACTAACTAGCTAAACGTCATTTGGTTCATTGGTTGAACAACGATTAACAAATCTAGGAAAGATTGAATGGTGGAACACCTGCTGCTTCCTTCCTTTTAATCTTTCACGGTACGAGTATGGAAAAGTAAAATTCTCACATACTCCTTTCCTCGTACTTTTGTGCCTTGGTGGTGTCTGTAGTCTGTGGTGAAGAAAGTCTATCAAACCAACTACCAGTCACATGCATGACGCAAGAGTATAATGCAATGCATATAAATATGTACCTTTATATGTACAAAGGCATTTTTATAGGCACCTTATACTTTGAATTTTTATATAAACATCTCTGTTGTATTAATACCATCTTACGGGCACTGTCAGTCAGTATATTAATGCATAAATATATATATCAAAATGCAATACAAGATGCAGGTACACTGTCAGCATACTCATTAAGATCTCTGTCATGAGTTTCTGCTTCGGTCTCAAGAGATTTTTCTTCTCATTTATAAGCAAGAAATTATTAGTATTTTTGTATTATTAAAGGAGGGAAGTACCATATCAGTCAGTCATTAATCAGTGTATGTACTTTACATTAGTTTATACTGTACATGCATTCGGTTTATGTATTTTTTCATTCCAGTGAACTCGACAATATTTGTTCTCATTGAATTTTTATGACACCAATAAGCATGAAATTTGAATCCCAAGATAATGTTTATCATTGTCTACTTTATTAATGATTATTTTTCAGAAGCATTAGTGATTTTGAAATTGGAGCATTTAAATATGAACCGGAAATGTGAGCCGACAACTATCAGTGGATACTGAGTTTTGTCAGTTAAAAACTGAAATGCAAACCTGTGCAAATGATTTTGTCGTTATTATTTCCATTTTTGAGTTGATAAGGCACACGGTTTCTTTTGTTTGTGTAAGAAGATATTGTACGTACTACCTATATTACATGTATTATATATGGTCATCATATACTGCCTCATATAAAATGGATGAATGTAGATATGTATATAGATAGTAGATATTGTGTGTTATATTCGGTATCGTTATTTGTACGATAAGCAAAGTCAACATTGCTTATTACTTGATTCAAACACGGCTTTCGTGTAGTGCAGGGAAAAGTAGAAAGAGAGGATGTAAATCCCTATGATAATACTTGATAACTTTTTTATCGTTCAGTTACCTTAATTCACTCCACATACACACATAACCGCACCGATTAGTCGATAAATTAGAAATTGGAATTCTGTCTGATATCATGTTCCGTGGGAGTTCGGTTTTGGGTTTAGCATAAAGAGAAATAAAAAAGTTTATCTCTTGGGTTTCGTCTGGAAAGAACAATTAAGGAGTCAAAAACCTGTGATAGTAATATGATCCGTATTAGGTATGCATTCTGTGAAAGATGATGACAAATATGGTAAAAACGAGGTTGCTTATAAACAGGACAACACGTATATGCTCACTCGGTTGTATTATTTTGTACATAATGCAGAGTGGTAATAATAATATGTCAGCAAGTTATTTTTCATGATAAAAAAATTCACGTTCCATCGTTCCATGATACCCGGAGCCCGCACTAAAAAATCATGTGTAGGTACAATAATATTATCTTAAAATACAAATGAGCCTTTGTTCTGTGCGATTTGGCGCAAAAAACCTTTTTAGTTAACCTTCTTATCATTGACTTCTGAGAAGAGGAGAGAAGGGCAGGACAAGGCTGATATTATTATTATTATTATTTGCTCTGAAAAGGTGTCCAATTCAATTGAGGTCACAACAATAAAACACAAAACAGTATCCGTTTTCATTAGTGTAACGTTACCATCGACTTACAACAAGTATTCATGTCATGTCATCATTACGATAATGATAATGCTCACAGTCCCACGTACACATTTGTGCGGGACAAAGCTTATGGCTGTATAAAGGTCTCGGTTTCAGAGGAATGTAGGAAGTCGAAAGAAAAAGGTCATGATGATATTTTCTGTTGTTATTTTGATCCGTTTATGTAAGCAAACTTGGAAAAGAGCTTCCTTGAATTTTTCGAGTAGGGCTACACTAAATTTCTTATCCCGGGACAGTACCTACCTAAAAGGACACAATGTTTGTATACTTTTAAGTTCAATACCGATGTTAAGAGATGTAAAGTGTCCCAAAACATGACAAAAGGGCCTTGGCTGGATCTTGCGCATAGGTATAATAAGCTGTATTTCGTATGACCACCACCGTAAATACAAGTTGCCGCAGAAATGTAAAGTATACAAAGTGTATATAGGTATGCATCTTATTTTGGGCATGTTCGTTGAAGACCTAGACTTTTGGACATGAGGTCTACGATGATTTTACAACGCTACAACAGGTTGTTCTTTCTAGTAGTGGAACTTTTGTTTCCCTGCAGTACAAATTCATGAGTATCGTGCCATTGTCTTCTAAGGTGCTACACAAAGTACCTTTTGCTGGGTTAGGGTTGAGGTGAAGTACATGTCTTCAGATCATAATAATCATAACATTCAGGAAGGCTTAAGGTCGAACCGTACAGTGAGCTCATTATTCATGACTATATTGCACATTGTTTCATTCGTTTTTGGTTTGAATGGATTTTTTGTCAAAATGTGTAATAATATAAAAGAATGAGAGAGAACTTGCAATCGAAACACAAATCTTAATTTACTACTCCATTCCAGCAAAAGTTGAAATGTACATGTCAACATTTTGAGCAGTTATGATATGAGCAGCAGTGTGAAAATATCAGTGTCACCACTCATCACCTCTCTCTCAATATATTATACTAATATGATGATTTCATTCATTCACAATTCCCTTCTGTCTCTGAGACAAACCTGAATTCAACAATCCCGTAGTTTTAATGTACAATTATATCTTCCACTTGCTACACATTACATATTAGATTACTTCATTACTTTATAGATAGATGGGAATTATACTGCCCAATTATATGATGTATGGAATATAATTCCATATATTCTATTCTATAAATTCTTCCATACAGCCAGATAGAAAAAAGCAGCAAGGAGAATATATTATCGAATTTTCAGCTGTAAATAATTTACAATATGAGGAAGAAGTGTAGGGTTTCAAAGCGGATGTTTGTATTTTTTCTCTTCACAACTCCGTACGTCCTCTATCTAAACAAAATTTTATTTACTTTTCTTTTATCTTGATGTAGTAGGAAGTAGAAATTGTAATAATAATGTATTTATATTGGATGACGAAAGCATAAAGTTATATGTGGATAGCGAAAGGTTGAAGGTGTATTAGAATAATTGCATCATAGAGCGTAAGCGTAGTCCTAGGTCGTCAACGGGTGCGTTGATCGTCCTCATCAAATGGTCGAATGCGTTATAGTTAGTTTTTTATATTTAACGTAACGATGATGATTATGTCGGCGTACCGGCAGACCATTCACCGAAACAAATGTTGCAGTTGTTGTTGTTCTGCTGCTGCTGTTCCCAGTTCTCATTCCAGTGGTGGTACTATAAAGAGTGCAAGGTTGACTGTATGAATGTACTTTCAAAAAGGATGTTTTAATACCTTGCGGAAGGGTTGACTGGTTTTGCATCTGGAAATGCATCCATTTTTTTTCTTGTTCGGTTACCACCTTTGAAATTAAAAAATATATTCATTTTTACAATGCATATGCCATACGATAGGATACGGTAGAACCGTGTGCAGCTTAATGCCGGCTGGACGTATTCTTTTTTTATTTTCCCCCTTTTTCATTAATGAATGAAATGAGAATATAGTGATGCGGTGGTTCGTAAAAAAGTTTTCTCTAAACAATTCGGGTATGCTATTCAAAAGAGAATAGTCATTGTTAACATTCACATTATCCGAAAGAAATGAATGAATGAATGGATTAAATAAATAAAAATAGGTGGATGAATATGTAGATAAGATTGTTCAATAGAGGATGGTTCATTTTTATATTGTAATTGTTGGTTTTGTAATTGTTAAAATAGTCGTTGGGTAGTGGTGTATTATGTGTATTAAGTAAATGTAGAGCATTTTTTTGTTATTTGGCTAGGTTGCTGGTCATAGAGATTCATAATGTTCAAACTTTCCTTTTGATTTTCTATAATATAAAATAAAAATACTGTACGTGTTAACGGTGCTTGGAATGGGAAATGCGAGCGAACCAAGAGGCAGCAGTGTGCGTATGCGTAAGTTGCGTTGTGCAGTTATAGACATGAAATTACACACAGGAAGTGAGAAGTGGTAGTTCCATCCCCATACTTTGTTGACGTATGGCTTTTGTTTCCGTTCATGACGGAGTGACTATTAATTATGACATTCAGAGGAAATGGAACTAATTGGACGGAGATGTCGAATGTGTAATTTTTCTCACGAAAATATCCTGCAATAAATCGCACATTATGAATGAGTAGATTCTTACGCCTTGTTCTGTACCGGGCTTTGATGATTCATAATATGGTAATAATGACAATTATTTGATCATGACACTACCAGTACCGTACAAGCCTTTAAAAATGATGCTAAATAATAAGAAAATGTATTTCATTCCAATGCCTTTCAATCTCACGCCATTTAAGGATGGCAATATTAACGCAGGTGTGCCCATTAACAATATTTGAAAAATGAGAAAGTGAAAACTCGGAAAAGCAGTTAACACAAATGCAATTCGGAAATCAATACCTCTGAATTCTTAGTATTTTGCTGCACCTGCATGAATCTTAAGTGCATGAATGCATATCCAATATTGTATAACTTATAACTGACAACAAAACTCTGTTTCCTCTCATTTCTTGTGACGTATGTCAGTACCCATTGCAGCGACTAATATTGATTAAGAAGAATTTCAACTCAAGGTTCTTCATAAGAAATAGTAATATGAGTATTTGCTGATGGTTCAATGCATCTATAGGCATCGTATCATCTTCAGATATAATATGACTTAACATGCATTCCAAGTTTTGGAAAAATGAGCGTACGCTAACAAGATATTACAGTTTAGTTAAAGTGAATAAAATGGAACATAAAGCAGTGAGCATATTGGCTCGGTTTTTCTTTGTCTCACACTGACAAACCTCACATGGGCCCGCTGATGAGAATCCATGCATGCCGATGGAAAAAATGGCGACTTCTTGGGATCTCGATGATGGTTAGAATGAATGAGTGTATGATTTGCAGGAGCTCATAGAATTTTGTGGCGTTTACTTCAACGAATTCGTGTATGTTGTAATACGACGGTGGTGCTGTGGCGGCTATTCCCATGCCTCTTTATAGGTGATGATGGTGCTCCGCGTAGTCTATAAAGCCTTTATCATCAACGATAAACTAGCTGTTGGTTGGTTCTTCAGTGTATCGTCTTTGTTGTCTGCTATTTTTTTTATTCTAGTGTGGCACTTGTCTTTTCGTAAATTGCATTTGTGTGAAGGAATGCGAAATGATGAAGTAGCAGTACTGGCCATTCTAAGACAAAGAAAGACAGCATGGCTGAACATCACTCATACACTTGTTTACACATAAATTCATGGTAATCGTTATTCAGTCTTCCTGTCTTTGATGAGCTAGCAAAAGAACCCATTTTCTATTTTTACAAGGCTGTTTTGTAGGTCACGAATACAAAGGCAGTATGAAGGTACCGACTGATGTAATAGTGATCTCCTTGTGAGTACCAATTTCACTGGAAGAGTGTGTAAAATAATTGAGGCAATAAAAATGAAATCATCTTGGTTTAATCATTAGAATTACAGTCATTGCATGCTACCTATCCAAAATATGGTAGTTATGAGTGCATGCGTAACTCTTGTGCCTATTGTTTCTTCAGATGTTGTTGTTCCTCCAAATTCGCCAGTTTTTCACGAAACTGGTGGTAGAATTGCAGATGTTGTTCAAATGAAATGATAGTACCCACCCGGCCCTGTACGTTCATGTGTATCTATACTTGTATGAATTAAAAGAAGTAGCATAGGTATGTATATTCAATTGCCTTCGGCTATGGCTCAGTCAGTCATTCAATTCAATTATAAAATAAAAGCGAAATTACCATTATAAATAGAATGCCCAATTTTATATTCGCACATTCATACAAACAACGGCAGAATTAACTATATACCTAAAGGGACGAAATAGGCCAGTATCAGAGAATAAATTACTTATTACTCCGCTTTCGTTTACATTCGCAACCTTCAGTTTTTCCGTCTCCTCATTTTTTCTTACATGAATTGGAACCTGTTGGCAAATGGTGAAAATAGTACGAATTACTACCGTTCATTGAGAAAAGGGAAATGCAAACTTGTAAGGAAAAACACGGCATGTTGCACATTGAACCCATGTGCTAGTGTCGCTAGTAGTCTGGCTGATGATGAAATTTGGCAGTCTCTTGACTACGTAATGAACCTCTTGACTCTTGATTTAGAGGATGTGGACGAGTAAAGCATTCTCAAAGTTATTACATATTGGGATTCCTCTTTTCCCAATTCTGACTGTTGCTCTCTTCGCTCACATGTCTTGAAATTCATCGTTTTTCTTCAAGACGTTTCATTTTTTGACCGTTACATTTGCCCATACAACCTATATCCCTTCTGCTGTTGTCATTTTTTCATTTCGTTGGGCTAGTTTTTAAAAAGAAAAGAGCAAGTAACATGTGTACAGTGCACATTGTTACATTTTGTAAACAAAAATTGTCGGTTTGAAACTTTTTACCAGGTTTCGTCTTATTATTATTACCGTACTACCATGACGTGACTTTCCGTCATCGTGTATTCTTCATTGCGTGTAACTGATTGTCTCATGTACTTTTATGGGATGAGATGTGTAATAGCAATGGAGATATATACATTATTACGATGGCTAAATGGTCGTTTTAAAGATTTTTTCTCCATACGCGATCCATTTAATAGAAAAGTATGTACATTTTTCCGTTGTGAAACATTAAGGATTAGTTGGGTAGACCGATTTGAAAATCAATGGTGGTCTTTCGTAGATTTTTGTTGGCGGTTGAAATTTACTACGGACGTGGGTTCATGTGCATGTTCTGCTTTACTCTCGGAAATTTTGGGTAGCACATTTACTCAAAACGAGTATCTAGCAGAATGAAAGAATGCAGTTGTGTACCCAGAGTTAGTTGCTTGCTGTACAGTTTCCATTTTTCCATGCTCAAAGGTTTTCCTTGAATTTGTTGTTGTGAAGATGATAATGATGATGATGGTAGTGGGGTGGTGGTGGTGGTAGTAAAGAAGAAAAAAATACGGTGCGGTGGTATAATAGTATAACCTCATAGTAAAGTAGGCAGAATGAAAGAAAGGACGAGGACGGGCGACGAGAAAAATAAAAATGATGATGCCTATGTCTGGGTACATACATAATCCATGTCTGATATAAGTTATAGTAAGTAAACAAAAATATGTACACCGGAGAACGGGCGGGGGTAAAACTTTTTAAGTCCTTAGGGTTGGGGTTGGGAAAAAAAGTTGTAAGGGTTGTTGGTTGCATTGCATGATGCATGCGCACACGGTCTTTTGGTTGATGATGATGATGACGGGCGAGGATGAGGGAAGAAGAGAGACGAGCAGAGCAGATTGAAATTTTATGTTGTTGTCGTTTTTTTGGAGTAGTGGTGGAAGTAAAAAGGAAGGGAAAAGTAAAACATGAAGCACGGGAAATTTGTATGGCACTACTACTACTACGAGTTGTAGACTACAACTTGTAGTAATAAATGGAAGTCTGGCTGTTATATTTTCTATAATATTTTATATCTATTTGGTTATTCTGCTGGAAAGATGATGCGTGCTTCGTTCTTTGCATTTCATTGCAGCGTTGCAAGTTTTAAAGGAATTAGATATTACATATTCACTTACATTTTGATAAACCTCCGTGGTTGGATGAATGCGTCAACTACAACAACGTGATAGATAGATGGAATGAAATGAAGACTGGAGGAAGAAGAATTCTCATCTCATCATCACGACATGGCTTTGATGATCATGAGTATGAGGGAGGCTGGTAAAACTTACATATATAGGCACTCTGTGTTATAATGTATTCAAATTTTCCATTCCTTTCTCTCTTCCTATTTATTTCTCCTCTTATTCCAGTTGAACGTCTCCTCTCGCTCTTTTACTCGTTGCTCATCTTTGAAAAATATATTTTATTATTAAAGAAGAGGAAAAAGATAATTTCAAGTTTGTTCCAAAAAATCATACCTTTCGGGATTCAATGAGTGCTGAAGTTGTAGCAAAGTTAAAAGCAGACATATAATATATCAGAGCGAGAAAAATATGATGATGAGAAGGAGATGCAAAGTGCATGAAAATATGATTGCATTCTACTTTTCCTTTTTTAAGCCATCCGCTTCATTATTGCTTATAATGTAAAATGCATATAATCATGTACTGGATACTGGATTTGAGCAAGCCACTAAAATGTTATGCATTGAGGAGATTTTCAAATCTGAATGTTTTTGGATGGCAAGCAGAAGGATCCACGGGAAGTACCCTTCAAGGGGCGATCTGGTTGAAATGTTTTTATTTTTTCTTTGTGTAGTTTGGGATTTGGGATGCACACCAAAATATTTTGTTGTTACTGTGTTGTGTGCTCCAATGCAGTAATGTAATGTAATATTTTCGTAGGATGTTGGATGGATGGATGATGGATCACAATATCATGGTATTATGTATTTTTTATGCTGGTCCATCATCTTTGTGAGTTTATTTCGGTCCCTTCGCTTTCCTCTCCCGGCTCTGCCGGTCGGACGGTTTACTAGAAAGGGTCTCGTCCTTTATGATATTCGGAGAATGATGGTGATCATCCTCCTATGGTGCCCAACGTGCACGCACGCGGAGGCCAGGTGTTTGCAATAAATAGAAATGCAATTGAGAAATTGAAATTGGAAACTTTTATAACATAAAAGGATGAATGTGTGCATAATGTATGATATACCTACCAATATCCTATATATCGTATCATTAATAACATCAATAATTTAGGGCAGATGTATGAAATTGTAAAGCTTAATTAGAAAACGTGATCTTCATCTCCTAAACCATATGCAAGAATTTATTCCAGTACATCGGCACTTTTGCAAGACAAATTTGCAGCTGAAAAAGATGTCTCTGAAGAAGAACATGAACCAGTCAAAAGTAAAATGTGATAAGCCTTCCGTTTCATTTCATGGATGTGGTCACGACGAAGCTGATAGCACATAAATAAAGTATAAAGAACATGACATACCAGTCAAGCCAGCAGCAAAGTCATTAATTGTCATTTCTTTCCAATTGATCAATTGCAACTGGCTTAAAATTTAGGAGCATATACAATGTATATTATACATACAATGTACATGCTATAATGAGTCCACTAAAACAAAAGAGTCGACGTTCTCACAGAATAAGTCATGAAATTGCGACATTGTAGCAGGTTTGGATGTGGTTTTCAATGTGATTTCGCCAATCTTTACCCTGGGAATATGCCACATCAAAAGAAATGGCCATTTCACATTATCAGAGAAAATAATCATCTTGTTGTTCTTTGTTAATGAACAACATTGACCGGTAACAAATGTGAAAAACGAGCACAAAAGTCTTAATTTATGTTTGAATCGAATATTAGTTCTCCTTGTTATTTTTTTTTGTTATACAAGAAGTGTCGCACCGCACCTTAATTAGGAACACATTGCTTCAGTCTTCGGTATGGTTTAGCACCTTTGTTGGCAGGACAGGCAATACCGTGACTGGTATTCGGAAATTAGGTACATACCTACCTGCTAATTCTCCTGAGATGTTCTTGTGAAATGTCGCTTCTCCATCCAGTCTAGTGCTCTTTCTTGCTTGCTGTTTTTCTCTCTTAGGCAGTTCGCTGTGATGGACGAATGACCATGAAAGTTCTTTACCACTTCACTTAAGAAGTCACTAGCACCATCAAATCATCGTCATCACATCATCACTGAGCTGCTCTTTTAATAAGAAAATGAGACAGGCTAAGAGCATTACTATGAGTTGGCCCAAGATGTAAAAAAAACTTCTATATACGCTGCATATTTGGCTATACCTATTTCGTATATCCTGTCTTACCTCTATTCAGTTTTATATATGTAAGTACAATATGAACGAACGAATAATAAATATGTGGATATTATAAAAATACGCTGATTTTCTTCACTTGTTACTGGTTTCGTTAACATGCATTGTGAAAAGTCTATAGAAAGCAGGCTTACAATGGCTGTTTACTGGATTTACCTACCTACTCTCTACTCTGTTCTCGTTGCGTTTTATTAGTCTACTTGAAGCAAATCATTTGGATGACCACAACCACAACATGTTATGATTGTGCCGGTGGCTGGTGATGCTGCTGGAAAGAAAGTTTTTAAAAAGGAATTCGAAGCTAGTTAAAGAGTTCTTTGAGTTAGACGAACGTTATTTATGGTACTTTCCATTCGCTGTGCTGCTGCCACAATTGGATGCTGGAAGATTGCATGAGATGTTGTCGTTGTTCTTATTTGTTGCAAAATTCATATAGAGTCAAATTTCATATCTATACGTTGGACTTTTTATTTTTAAAAGCCAGCATGTAATAAATAGAATTTGTAGAAAAAAACATTCCGTGAATCACGACACGTAAAGGTGGAATGATCTCTATGAATATTTGGTTTGAAGCCATATAAGTCTCACGATGGGATTTACTTTTTTTCGCATGGAACATAGAACGAGATCATGAACGTGTGGTTTATTTGATTGTTTTGTTTATTTAAAGAATCTATATTATTCATAATTCTTTTATTATGTGCATTGTTGTTTCTTGCCAAATTGTTTTCGTCGTCACCTTCTTCACCAACTATGAATGAGTAAGCAAACATCAACTAGAATTGGATGAGAAATGCACCGCCAGCAGACAAAACAGTTCAAACAAATTCAATGATTTTTTTCTTTGTTTCTTCAGATTGGCATATTATTTTGCAATTTGCAGAGAACATTGGCCTTAGCAAACAGTTGACAGTTGTAGTTTTAATTTTTCATGAATGCCAGAGAATTTTTTTTCGAAGGAAAATATTTACTTTAGTTTTCCTTTGTGTATTTTGACTCATATGTACAACATCTACCTTTCACCAACAAAGTTCATATAATATGCACATTCTACTTTCTATCCACTTTTTTTGCAAGGGCCGAGTAACGAGATTCATCTTTTGGGGTTTATTTGCTTGCAAGGCGAACACAACCCAAAGCATACATACGTCAGTCAGTATTCTCAGAGCTGAAAGAGCTTTTAACGAACCAACGACATAACATGAAAGCAAATATGCTACATGATTCAGAAATCACCTTTCTTGTTCCCTCCTATCATATCGGAAAAGATAATCAGGAAATTGTGGAAAATATTTACAAGAAAAGAAAATGTTATGTACACAAGCCACATGGCGAAAAAATGAAAGCAGCAACAGCACAACCAAACGTTCTCCCTTCTGACTCTATGGGAAAATGTACAAACTTTTACTATACGCATTCAACCAGTACATTAAACGTACAAACAACTCAGCTTTTCCGTTGTGCTTGGTTGACTTTGTCCGAGAATCAGAGGAGTAGTTATTTTCTTCAAAATCGTGTACATTCAACACATTACATAGTTCTTTATTTAGAAGCATAAAAAAGTGTTCAGTTAAAAGAAAAAGAAGACAGGATGTGACAGGGCGATAAGGATAATATGATCAAGATATGTATGGTATTTTTACCTGTAGAAAAAAAATTACGCCTCCTCCACCTCATCATGAGGACTATGACTCAGGTATATTACCTTCTTCTTACGATCTGGTACTTTTTTGCAGTTTTATTTTTTTAATTGCACCCCTCTTCCTTCCACTTCCAGTCTCAAGCAATCTCCATTTGAAAATTAACAACTCTCTGGTGGATGAAATGTGATCGTGAGATATTGGTAGGTACTACACATACTCTAGATATGATATTATGATGGTACACAGCAGGTATTTTATTTAAAGCGACGACGACAACGATAAAATGCTGCAAAGGAAACGGTTAGATTCAAGTTCAATTTAAAAGACTGATTCTGCCGAGGTTTCATCTTTTTCACTATGTTTAAGGTAGTTGTTGAAAATCGTAACATCATGTAAGGTAGACTCATGTTTAGTCACACAAAAAGCTATCTCTATCTGCACGGCAGATTATTACTGGTGAACAGTGAGACAAAGAAGTCCAGAGAGGAGTTGAGCTGAGGATGATAAAAAATACGATTTCATGATTCACGAAGTTGTACATAATCACACCGTACCAGCACAGTTTTTTGCTCTTCTTACTCACTCACACACTTTAAAATGGAGTTGGAGAGCTGCTGTGGATTGGCATTGCAATGTTGGAAGATATAAAAATATGATGATGCAAAGCACAAAGAAAGATGCTGAAGAAGAGAACAAAGGAGCATAAAAGGACATTGAGACGACGCTGACAACTATTGAAAGAAGTGTAAAAGTCTTGTTGTTGGTTTGAATCTGAAGGTGGTGATGATGAGGATTGAGATTAGGTATATTTTGGTCTGCTGCTGAATAGGATTTTTTGCTTTGCCATTTGCCATGCATCAATCACTACCATTACGATTATTATGATGAGTTATACGATTTTTCATTGTGGTTCGTTCGGTTCGGTCGGCTAACCTCAGTTCAGTGGAGTAGATGAGTGAGTCGTAGTAAATTGTAGTAAGTTGAGTTGTGGAGGGAAGACGAATGGTAAATATTTTGAGAGAAATCGTGGACTCAAACGTGCTCGAAACAAAATATCTCCCTCCAGAAGAAGAACACACAGATTTCTTTGATGTGTTTATGCAGTGCTTAAAGAAGGGAGGAGGATACAGTACATTAGTACAGGTATGCATGCATCATGTTTTTAAAGGAGAAAAAAAATCAACAGCAGAGAGATACATAATATCATCTTAATGATCATCGTATCATGATATGTGAGATAGATAGTAGTCCCGAGAAATGGTTGTTAGTTTGTGGGCTTTTTATCATCATTATTATCGTGAGAGCGTACCACATCATCATCATGATTCATGAATAGTGCTTTTAATAAACACAGCCTTTAAAAAGGCACCAAGTGGTACGCTGGTTCTGGTGCCCTTGTAAAAGTAGAAAATAATATTTATTTAACTCAGCCCCAGCCATAGGAAATGCTGCATTAGTTAATTTAAAGTAGTAATTAATTAATACCTTTGAACAATTTAAGTATTTCTACAAAACGTATATAGAGTCAATTGACCATCAAAATGTTTGTAAAACAGTTAACTTTTGCACGGTACTGGTCTCATGCGATTAAAATGGACTAATAGCAGAGGACATATATGCCTTGTATCGTGCTAATTCATTGTTGCAAATATCATTTAATCCTTAGTTCAACCAGGTAAAGGAATTGTATTTATATTACAATGTTTAGAAAGCGAATGTCTGATTGATATTTAACTAATGAAACTTGCAGCATTTCCTCTGGCTGGGGCTGAGTTAAATAAATATTATTTTCTACTTTTACAAGGGCACCAGAACCAGCGTACCACTTGGTGCCTTTTTAAAGGCTGTGTTTATTTTATAGTTTTTAAAGGTAATTTTGCTACTAAACTATAACACAAACAATATTTTCGTAAAATTGAATTGATGTACTAAGGGTTGATAATGTTGTTTAAATAACGAGTATTTAACAGCAGTTGCTATATGAGATGATCTGACTTCGTAGCTAGTGTATGCATACAGTAACTATTGTACCTATAATACATCTATTTGCTATTGGTTACATTGCTGTGTAGTATGAAAGCAGTGCCTCATAGAGCCAGTTATTGAAGCTAAAAAATCCAGTAATTGAAGGTGTTTAGAAATGTCAAATGTGTAATATATTAAAATATGTTTTCGAGCATCAGGAATCTGAGTCCGGGGTCAGTTTTACTCTAGGTAGCTTATTTCTATGTCATATAGTCGAATTTAACCAGATCCCGTAAGAATTCCATGCGTAACTCCACGAAGTGCACTAGATCTCGTTCTAAATCGACGATCTTCTTTTGGAACCATCATCGAATTCGCAAAAATGAAAAAGTTCTTCATTGACAAAGGTTTTTGGAAGGATACTGAACGCATATAGTGACTTTTTTTTGCCAAGGGCCATGAGCGCGTTGCTACTCATGCGCCGTTGCCAACACCCTTTCCCGTGTTACTGCTGACCTGCGGTCAGCAGAAGAATCCTACCATCGTCCCACAAAAAGCAGCACACATTTTCAAAAAATGTAAATCGGAAAAAAGAGTTTCACGCATTTTCAATACTCATGTAAATAAATAAATTCATTTTTTGGAGCATGGTCCTCGACCAGTAGTACCACATACATCAGTGAAAAAAGGCATGTTGGAATTCATTATTATATTATTATTACAAATGATGAAATTTTAAAAAAGCACCTGACTGACAAGTGCATCTTGTTCATAGCAGGGTGGTTAGTTGAAATTTTTTGGTATTTTTTAGCACAAAAGAAAGAAAGAAAGAAAAAAAGAATTCAGGTAGTAAAGTGGTTGTTTTTCGCTGCTGCGGCCAAAACGCTGAGAATATCCTTGGAACGTTCATTGAGCTCTGCTCTCGCTGATGAAAAAAAGTTGGGTTGAAAGAAGAAAAAAAGAAAATGAAGGCTGCTGTGCTATGTTCTTTGAGTTCATCCATATATCATCATCATCATCCTGATATTATAAAGATCACGTTGAGAATAAATATTTATGCATGTAGTAGGTATGTTTATATAATACTTATGTATATATATTTCTTCTGCTGTGTGGGGATTTTTGGACAACGCTGCTGCATCAGCGGCATCAGTGTCTTCTCGTTTTGGATCTTTGTAGGCTAGGCATACTACCATATATAAAAAAATCTTCTTTGATGACGCTTATACTACTACTACTATAAGATAACCATGTAAGCGTATATTTACGTTCGGACAGCCTTGTCTGACTTTGAATGTTTCATGGAACACACAAGCCAAAAGGAACTTGCTTGCAGTTAGTGCGCTGCTGCTGCTGCCACTCTCGCTTTGCTTCACTGCCCTCTTCTTCTGGCAGTCCAAGTTGCAGCGAGAGAACCAGAGACCAGAGTCGGATGAATTAGGGGGTTTGAGACATTTTCCCTTTTTCGCTTTCATGAAAACGTGTACATACATACGTTACAGACATAATATAGATCGCTCTCTGGATATAGGCATCAAGTAATAAAATATTGTATACGAGAAGATGAAGAATGATAGTGGTTTAAAGGATATAATGCATCTATGTTACCGGTATACAGGGAAAAAAGTTCTCTTTTTTTGTAAATATACTCGCAAGCAAAAGCAGCTTTGTGTTAGTGCAATGTTGTATATAATGGCAGAGTGCAAGGAGAGAAGAAAAGAAGAAGGGGGTTGCTCAAGTTTCCCTATTCGATCGGGTGAGTTGGTCAAAAGGAGAAAATGTTTTTGGGGGTTGGAAGGATATCGTGGAGGGGTTAGGTAGTTTTTCATACACAACAGGATATCAGAGTTCCACCACCGCCATAGTACAATGAACGTTTGATTGTTCATCATGAATCATGAAAGGTATACGTACGAGAGCGAGACCGGAGGAGCTGGAGGACAATGGTTTTCTTAAGGGAATAAAATTTAACGAGAGGGTTGTATTGTTCAAGTGCTCCTTTTCCAAAGCCAACAGCGAGTAGAAAAAATATTATATAGCTATTATATAGAGATAAATTTTTCTTTGTCTAGCGCTCTCACATTAGATATTATAATGACTATGAGAGCAATTTAAGATAAGTATGTATGTACCTGCCAAAAAACGCTGCCTTTAAATATATCGCACCAACACTAGTCACATGCGCTCATGCGCTTCGTTCTAGTACCACAAAAGCGTCCTGCAGCATGACACTGGAAATGTTAACGTCACAAAAAAACCGAAAAGGGTTGATAAAAAAATATATATAAAATAAAATGAGCAGCAGACAGGTGGACTATTAACAATGGAAATGCGATTTTTAAAAAACGCTCAAAGGGGGAATGCTTTCAAAACATTTTTTCTTCACACAATCCAAAAAATGGTATCTTTCCAGGTTTTGTGATGATGGCCTTTGTTGAGCAGGCGTTGCATTGTTGTTGGCGTTGTCAGAGTACGGTTGCCTGAAAGAGCGGCATCAGCGCCAGCATGCGTTAGAAAACGTGGACATTTCAATCTTTTCAGTTTCTTCCGCAGAACAAGCTTGGCTTTTTATGTTGTGGATGGGTTAATATTAACAAGCATGAGTGTGTATGCTACGCAGATGCACACATATGGCTTGTGTTTTTGAGATGTGGGCTTCGTATTCGTACGTCTCTCGTCATTCGAGTTTGCATCCACTCCTTGTTCAAATCTTGTTTTGTTTCACTCACACTTTATGCGGCATAGTTCCTGGAGAAACTCTGTTGTATTCATCTGATTAAATTTAATTGTTTTTTCAAAAAGTTGTGGCAAATTTGTGAGCAAATTTGTAATAAATTTAGTGAAAGTTTGTGGAGCGTGGCTCCTAAGTGTCGTGGAATCAAACTTGAAGATGCGGAGTAGTGGAAAGAATTGTTGCTAGCAGTTAGCGTATAATATCCTTTAGTCATGCAGCTCGTTCGCCGTTTTGATGTTTGATTAAGTGGAATTTTTGCAGTATCTTAATTGAGGTTTAGGGATATTCCAATTGAGTAAGTAAGCATGTTATCGTTCGAAAAAATATATTTTACATTTTGACAGAATAATGTCATGTAGGGAACGATGTCAGGTTTTCATGCATAATATATCTTGTGATTAAGGTGGCTAACAACATGGATTGGAATAACGTAAATTTTTTGGCAATGGAGGAGGGTGTTGATGGAGGGGGAGGCTACTATGTACATCCTCATCAGCCAGGTGCTGTTGCGGTCATGTCATCGGAGGACGTTGTAGATGTCATTCCAATTGAGCAGAATTCAAATGTGGTGTTTAGAACTTTGGAGGGGCTCAGTGCAGGTGGCGGTGGGGTTGAAGTGATAGGGTTCTTGGAAGAAGGTCAACCCATGCAGTTGGTCGAGGGCATGAACTCACTCCCTGTTAATATCACGGAAGAAGAAATTCTTGCACAGTTTCAAGCTCAGCAACAGGCATTACTTGCGGAACAGAATCAGCAGGAGTCTGTCAGAATGCATGAAGGGCAGGTGCTTGACAATGTGATGGGCGAAAATGTCGTGATTGTTGAGAGCGTTCAAGAAGAACAAATTATCTCAGAAATTGATACTAGTAACAATGTTGTTGCGACCTCGGAGGTGTCTGTGTCTGATACTATTGTTGGAGAGGAGTTGACTCAGGTCCACGTAGAAGAGCACACAGAAGAGGTGGAACATTTTAGCACAGAGAGTGTGGATACTGGTGAACAGGAAAGTCAAGATAATTCCGTTTCAGTTAATGCAGATGAGCAGGAGGTTTCGGCAACTAGTCAGGCTAGTGTTGGCGACGAAAATGTAACGATTCCATCAGTTGTTCAACCAAGTAATGTGACATCTGAGGCAGCTTCATCTGGAGAACAGTTGGAACATGCGAATGTCATTATTGAAAGCAGCAGCGTAGAGGAAGATAGTAAAGCTACCATTGATGAAACTGACAATTCCAAGTGTTCTAGTCCCCCCGGTACTAATGGTGATATTCAACTAGAAAAACCTGATACTATATCAGAGAAGACTGAGACACCGGTAGCAGTTGAGGCAATGGATGTTAGCGTTCCAGACGATAGTAATTTTAAGGTCCCTCTATCTTCGCCATCCACAAAAGCATCTTCGCAGTCTTCAACTTCTATCGTAAATAGCAACCTGGGATTGAATAGTTCTACCACGCCGAAAGCTTCTGTGACTATTTTTGAAACTGTACCTGAGTGTTCAAAGGAGGAGCCAATCATAATTGAAATAACTGATGATGACGACGATGATGATGGTCTTCTAGATGATATTCCCGAACCGGAAGATGATGTTATCTGCGTGTCCTCAGACGAAGAAGATGAGGCGTACAAAGCTCAAGTGGAGACTGCACTGACTATACACAAAGTGAAACAATCTGTGGATGCCACTGCGTCAACGTACAGACCGCGTTATGTATCTCGTGAAAAGATGGCAAAAAGGCACCCAAGATGTAAAGGATTAACATTCAAGGAAGTTATGCATCAGGCCATTCTTGACGATAAGATACTGCCCGACTTTAATGAACAAGTAATCCCTCGGAAAATCGCTGACAAGCTTCGCTCAGTGGGACACTCTCTTCATAAGGCTTCAGACGGCGGGTATATGGTGTCTTCCAAGAAAAGGAATGTCAAAATGTATCACAGTTCCTTCAGTGCACGTTTTGAACCTGTTTTAGCCGACCCAGTATTGGAGAATTATGTTCAGGAATATCGGAAAAGACTTGACGTTGGAATGTGGAGGAAAAGGTTCTTTGGTAGAAAGGAGGTACCTCGTGTTGATCGAATTGATGGGCAATTTTGGGTGTCACCGGCGAAATTCATACTTTTGTCTTTTTATCATTTTAACATTTAAATTTTTTGCTTAAAATGCTTATTTGCTTTTGCCACATTGAGTATTATGCTGCCATCATTTATGGACATTATCATTAATGGGCTTCCGTCTAATTTCTATTGTTTTTTTTTTCTCTTTTAATGTTTCTCACAGGTGGATCCATCGAGTGTCATACCTGCATCAATTGGCTCAACTGGATCCTCATCAATCGGCAGTGAGACTGACCCTGAATGTTTGGCCACCGATGAGGAAGAGAGTGAAAGTGAGTTGATGCAAGGGAGTGTTGCAGCATGGATAATTCCTGACGCTATCGTGTCCAGAACTCCATCTCCAGAGCCTGACTTCGATGAGCCTCAATTTATTACTACTCAAGTAGGATCTCATACTATTGTTGAGGGACCTCCGACAAAGAAACGAAAGCAAAAGCACCATGAGCCCAAACCACACACAGATGGAAAGATTTACCCAAAACCAGCCTTCTCTTATTCATGTTTGATTGCAATGGCACTGAAAAACTCAAAGACTGGCAGCTTGCCCGTTTCGGAAATTTACAAGTTTATGTGGTAAGGAAAGCTTATCCATTTAATGTTTACGTAATCAGATAAATGTTTTATTTCAATTATATAACTGATGAATATCCTTTGTTTTTAATTACAGTGATCACTTTCCATACTTTAAAAGTGCGCCGAGTGGGTGGAAGAATTCGGTCCGGCACAATCTCAGTTTAAATAAGTGTTTTGAAAAGATTGAAAAGCCAGGAAACAATGGCGCTAGAAAAGGTTTGTGCTCTTAATAAATATTTGGAGTGAATGATTCATGGATGGTTTAGATTACTTAAGGAAGAGAACAGTGAAAATGATTATTTGTAGAATGAGGTGTATACAGGAAAAGTGCAACATTTTATTTAGGTTCTATGTATTCCATCCATACATATAAAAAATTGCATATATTACATATAAGTAAGCTAAATTCATATAAATTATTCGAAATCCATTTCCACTCCGCACGATGATTCCGTTTCCGGTCACTTAGGTCCTGCAAAATTATACACACAATCCATTACATCCTCCCATATTACCATCCCCTATCCACTGACATTCCAACACGCTTCTACCCATACCGATGGTCGTTGTCTGCGTTAACGCACCCACGTCCCCTTCCGCGGTAGTCGATGGCACCATCGCGCATCATGTGTTGGAGTACCAACCCCGTCTCCCGGTGGATCCTTGCCACTTTAAGAGGGAGGACGTCCACCACGGACATACGCTGAAACCCCTCGTGGATCCCTCCAGCACAAACATGGGGAAACCAGTCTTGAAGGATCCCCTCCTCCTCATCCAAACCTGCGAGTACACGTTGAATTTTGGCTCTTCTTGATTCAACAGTGCGGAAACGCCGGTTCAAGATGCTGGCTGAGTTGCAAGGGTCCGTCTGGTGTTTATTACACCGTTTTCTGAAGGCTTGACTCGTCTCACCAAAATAGACGCACCAGTCGTCCGCCCCTTCAAGCTCCTCACATCTGCTGCATACACCGACGTACACCACATTCGACATTGCACAAGTTGCCCTCTTCGTTAGTTGCAGGACTCCGTGTGGGCCCAAGTTAACAGTGGAACTGCGTCCGGTTTTGTCACAAAATTCGCATCTAGCTTGATGACATGGGAAGGTTCCGGGGCCCAAAAAACCAACAAGTGCGTTGCGATTAATATCGCGTACAAGATCTGAAAAACACAACACCAAAATGGAAAATGCACAATATCATCATCCCTGGCATGGACGCTATAAAAATACTCACCTGGTACGTTCGAAACTTCTTGATTCCACAGTTCATGTTCGCCACCGGTAAACGGCTCGTCCCGGGCCAACTTGTCCATTTGGATGCGTCCACTCCCATGGTACTTCACAGCCACCTTCTTCAAGTTGAGGGCACGGATCAACGTTATGAAGCTTCGAACTCGATGAATGTCCTTGGTCGTGGTGTCGAAATTGAAGAACGTCCTCATCTCGTCTGAATGCATAAAACGGACCAAATCCGTTGCCCGAACAGGGTCAATCGCAGTATTCCCATGCACCAATCCAGGCATTTCAGCAACGGAGGGTATGTACCTCCAATTAATCACTCTTGGTGGGTGGGGGAAAACAGCGTCACCTGTAATGCGATCCCACTCCCAGCAATCCCCCAAATTATCCATTTTCACAGCAATTATCACCGGTTCAAATATAAAAATTGAAACGTCAACTCAAAATCAATAAAAAATCACGTCAGTTCTTTACAACAGTCACCGGGCTTATGAGCACAAATGTCAAGGACAAAGCTTTGTGGATAATACGGAATATTTCACAAAAAATTCCTGTTAGCGCCCAGTTTCGTGTCGGTACCTGTATGAAATGTGTGCTCCTTCCATCCCTTTGTTCGGCTCGCAATTTGCATAGTCTACTTTCTTTGTTCTCATCAATGATTTACATGCAGGTCTGATCCTGTCCTTCTTTACAATGTCCGTTCATCGTTTTAATATTGTTCGCTTTTCATTTGCAGGGTGCTTATGGGCTCTAAATCCGGCAAAGATTCACAAAATGGACGAAGAAGTTCAAAAATGGTCTCGGAAGGATCCCCTCGCAATGTAATTTAAATTTAAAATTTAAAATTTAAATCTTACGAAACCACTCTACCAAATCTTGCTTTTGTAGTGCATACTACCTCATTTCGATGCTGCCTTCATTTATATTACATAAGGCGTCGTCGCGTTGATGCAATGGTTTAAAACAAATTTTTATTTCTTTTTCCCAGATCCCGAGCAATGTCTGATCCAGGTACGTATTAACGATATTACACGAGCTCTATTATTAAATCCTAATAGTTTTATCCAAATTAAGATTTTTAACAAAATTAATTCTTGTGCTTTGCAGAAAATCTTGAGCTCATCGAAAAGGGCGAATTGAAGCGTGATTACTCTGGAGCTGGAGCCTCGGACGACGATGAAGATGAGGATTTCTCTGAACCTGCTACCCCTCTAACGCCTGCACAGGTAAATATTGAAGCATAGAAAGCTGCCGTTGTGTTTATGGATTAAAATACAATTAATTATAAGCCTCAACCAGTGTCTAATCGTAATATTCATTTATTTCATAGGTACAGGCACGTAGATCTCGAACTAATTCCTCAGATTCTACGTTAGAAGGGACGACGGCAGTTGTTACCCCAGTTGTAACAACGGTCTCGCAAGTCCATGCTGCACTCCAGGTAATTTTTGCAAAATGCAAATTCAAGGAAACAAATGTCACAATCAATTCAAGACGTAATAATAATATTAAATCCCGTTGTCTATTGTTGTTTTTTATAGCGGTCCATCGAATCCAAAAGTCAAATTCAGGTGAAGCGGGAAGACGCCGTGGAGCTCGGGACAATCACCACCAACATCCAAGGTAATTACGTATGTCACACCCCAAATGGAAACGGAACATACACACTAAGTTTTGCAAACATTGGTTCCTCAAGCCCCCTGACGCCGATCATCATCCGTCGGACTCCTACCGTGAAGTAATCACATTGGACGAACGCGCGCGTGATCAACTCTTGTTGCAATTTTGGTAGTAAAACCTCACCAAGCTACCAAAAGTGTCAGGCCAAGGTGTCCAGGACTGGAAGTCGTAAAGATAGACAAAAAAACAATTTTAGGAGGGAAAGGGAATTAACCATTCTGTGGAATCAGTAATTACGCAGGGATTTAAATATATATATATAAATATATTAATTATTATTATTGTTAAATGTTTTTTGTGATTAGGTCAGTGTTTCTATTGTACATTATTGCATATATATATATATATAGACAGTAAACATACATACATAAAAAGTATTTGTGAATAGGTAGAAATATATATGTGAATAGAGGAAATAATAGGTTAGGGAAAAGTTTAGGTAAGTTTTTCGTACAGACTAGCTCTAGATATTCCATTTAATATCGACGGTAGGTAGGTAGGAGGCAGGAGGCATTAAATATATTATAAATTAATAAGATTTACATTCTTCGAATGAATGATTGGGCTACGGTTGAAATCACATTCATACAAATGAATTTTAAGTTGATGACAGGAAATCACACAGAAAGAAAGCGAGCGAGAGAAAGTTTACTTATTTTGTATTTGATCTATATATGTATTATTGTAATGTATGTAGGTTTTAAAAGAATTTAAGAATGTCGTGTACCCCATTTACTGTACATATTAATATATTTAGGCTAGGCTACCAATTAATCCCAGAATAATAAAGAATTTATATATATATGATGTATCATGCAGATATCAAAACTAGTGATAAGTAAATCGTAAAGCTCGTAGATAGTTAGTCCTTATTATAACTTCCATATTTTACGATACATTGAAGAATTTCGGAAACCATAATGGGTTATTCTGAAGCCTTCTACGGTGGAGCTGTGTTTGTAACTTTTCTTACAAGAAAGAATTTTTCATTCTTATCGTGTCAGTTTATATTGTCCATGTTATATTAATGTTGAGTTTTTCATTTAAACATACAACAAAGTCTTGTACAGTTACTATCCAATTTTGATAATAAAATTATTAATAAGAATGATGCTGGTAGTAATAGTTGGGAATTTATTTAATGATTTGTGTCAATAGCCGGTCATGTTTTATTTCTTCTATTCGATTATGTCAACGTCAGTGTCTTCTTCCGGTGACAACTTTTGAATGGGAATGACCACGGCAGTGTACCTGTCCCCATCGATGGTGACAATTTGTTCGCGTGAGTACACCATTCGACTCTTTGGTGCGTCAGGTGGTGCTGAATTCCGCTGTTGGGAAACGTATGTCTGCTCAAAATTTTCAATCCGCTTGATGCTCTGCTTGAAGTAATAGTAAATGAAACGTACAAAGCGCCTGTACGAATCAAGAACGGCAAAGTAGACCGAGTCATCCAAAGGCTCCGTTGATGAAGATTTCATGTTCACAAGAATGTCATACTTTTGTTTGAGAATCCCTTCCGCATGCTATCCGAAATTACACAAGGAACATTTTTTAATTATTATATGAAAATACATTTTCAAAAAAAACATTATTGTACAATGAGAATTTGCACACCTTCATTTTCTGCTTGACAACTTGTGCCATACAATCTCTCGCAGAGAGGGCCACGTGGAAAAGCTGCATGGGAGTAAACGGACTATCTTGAAAGTCTTTGGTGAAAAGGAGAGTCTTGAAGTATTTCCGAATGAACTCGTCCAAGTCAAACGTAGGAACAACACATTGAGGAGCACGTGGATGCTCACCAGCAGCAGTAGAAGTGCCATTGTCCTCGCCATTCTGAAGAAAATGCAAGAAAAGATTGAGTACAAAACAGCACACGGTTAACCGTACGCAAACAACCTGTAGACTAGTCTACATTTCTACATGTACACTCTTTCCATTTTAATACCTCTTCTCTCGTCAATAAAGGATTTAACGGTGGTAAGTTCCTTTCCACAGAAATGTTCCAATTAGCGGGTGGAATGGTGCTACCATTGTTTTTAGCATTTTGCAGTTGTTCCTAATAAGTACATATGCATATGTGTACGTTAGTTTACTAATTTTATTAAAACTAAATGGTTTATTAATTTTTAGTTTAATTATGCTCATCCTACATCCTTCATAACCAGCATTTGCGTTAAGTATCGCAGCGTGGCTTCACTTTGTGATAACAAATTTTTGTATACCTTGCATTTCCTAGAGAAAAAGAAGAAAACATGCTTTCATTTTTTTGTACGTACATACCCAACCCACGCAAAGGGAAATTATAATAAATGTAGACTTGTGGTGCCTACTCGCAAGGTGTATTCCTTTTCTCCTCTTCCACACTTTCACCTACATCACTTTTCACGTCAGGGTCCGGAAGTTCCAAATGAGGATCCCCATGTCCGGGCAATATCATGCAAGGTATTTTGCTTCTTTTACTAGTTAGTTTGACATTGCTTCGCTGATTGTCTCGTCTCATGGGATAACCCCTGCTCTTATCTGCAGTGTCGTTTGATGACAGGATCGTTGGCTGATCCAGGATTGTTACCTTTTGGTTTCTTGGCTTGTCTTTTGCCACGAAAGCTGTACCAGGAGAACGACTTGGTCTGCTGCAATTATTCCTTTCCTCATCCTCGTATTCATAATTAGTTTCTGTGATTATTACGGTGCGCTGATGTGAGCTAAACTGAGCATCATTCCGATAAGCATTTGCATGGTTATTGGAACTAGGAAAAGCAGGCCCCTTTCCAGTTAATGCCCTCTTTCTGTAAAAGATTCCCTCGTATGTACGATCACTGGAAAAAATCTTGGGACCGGGTGAAAATTTATGCTTTACTGGAAGCATCGCTCCTCCTCCGTAATTCTTTCCAGGTTGGCAATTAGCGTGATGGTTTGATGGCACCAACGAGGAGCTCTCCCTGCTCCGTGGTGATGAACGTGGGCTCTGAAAAGATTTGAATGAAGCGACACGTGTATCTTCCCCCGACATACTCTTTTCGCTTCTCGAGCAAATCTGGAATCTACTGTCGTTATTTTGAACATCTTTTCGCTTGTTGGGAGCCGCTACTGTTTGCAATTGAAACTGATTTGACCGTGACGTATCCACGCCTTGTGAAAATGGAATTGCTCCTCTTGAGCGTTCCAAAGAGTCCGTTCTATACGCCGCATTGCCACTCAATATTCTCATATTTTCCCTTGCAGGACGCCTATTTTCACCGGAAGTGAAAGTGCTTCTTGGTATTGAATTGAAAACAACGTTATTCCTTTCTAAAGATCGCTTTGCAACATGAGGTACATGTCCGATAGACGCATCTTTAGATACCCCCATTTTGGAATGTCCGGGAAGTACCCGTGATGGAGACGGAGACATTGAACGCTCCTTTTCTTGCATATGAATTTGGTGCTTGATCTCACCAGGGGATGGAACATCTTTAGCGTTGTACACTGGAAGGTGCCAAAAAAATTACTAATGAGTTATTTCATTTTTATAGAACGTATGTATACACATGAGCTGCTAAAAATGTGTACCGGGAAAGTTTGCTGCACAACTGGACGATTTTGGCATCGAAAATGAATGATTGCGAATTGGCACACTTTCTCTTTTCTCTTGCGTATTGCATAATATTTCTGTTAAGAGAACGATAACATGAAGATATTTATCTACATCATTTACTTAATGAAAGAACCTTGGAATACATTATGCAATTTGTTAAATATGCGCTTTAAAAAATTTCTCACGCTGGTCTTCATGCTTTTCAGCTCGTAATCTTAAGACATCTTTGTCAGGAGGCCGGGAAGTTTCTCGTGACTTGCCTCCGATTTTAACGGGAATGCGCGATGGAGCCTGTTTGGGCTTCCGAGACCTGCTCCTATTCCAAGTTACTTTACCCTCCATTAAATCATCTTCTACATTACAGTTTTCTACTAATACTGCGGTGGTATTATTATTCAAATCAGCTTCTGCCATTTTTGTAATTACACAGGGAACAATGCGAAAAAAGGTTATAGGAGTCAGTCACGATGATGCAGGCATAGGGTTTTAACTGTGCTAAAAAACTGCAGTATGTTCAGGACAAAATGTTACAAAAAAATTAATTACTGCAAAATTCAACAGAGAGGACGAGTGACGAGAGGAAGAAGAGGAACAACACAATTCGGACCCATTTTTATTTTTATAGAACGAATTCATAAGCATTAAATTGGAGTGAGTAATGTTGCAATAGTAATAGTAATCATATTTTAAGTCATGCATTTTTGAGTGACACAACACACAACTATAACTAGGAAGAATCCATTGTTGGTGCATGCAACAATGACAGCATAGCAGGCAGTGTACTCAATTTTGTGTGCTGAAGAGTTTACGACCAACACTGACTGCGGCAAGGCTTGAAGCTTTTTTGTGAGGCAGATCATGTGTATTTATTTACACCGACCGAAAGACAAGACTGAAATATGAAATAGCATTACAGCAAGTAGTGTTTGTAGTAGTCCAACTTTCATTCTCTGGTTGTCGTCAGTTGTGTGCATACTGCATACATTGTTTAATGCACTATAATTTTAATTAAGACAGAGTGGAAGGGATAAATTTGGCTTTTGAATTGTACATCAGTTTGTGTTGATTGGATAATAAAATGTAGTGTCCTCCATTTTTTTATCATCCAACAACATCCAATCAAACAATTTTTATATCTGAAATCTTGGAATCAGTCAGTAAATTTGCAAGGAAGGCAGGTAGTTAGTAGAGCGTACAGAATGGCGTTCTTGGACAAATTTCCCAAGTCGCCGACGATAGAGGAGTTGAAGGTGGACTTTGAAAAGTTTGTGAATACTCAAGCGCACGCGTTGGGTCATCAGTTTTCTGCGAAGCAAATGAAGGAATTGGTCCATTCTGGGATGTATCTTCTTCGACATCTTCCTTGTGCTCGGGATTCCGTGTTTGAGTATATTTCGTCGGTTTATGAGGATTTTGTCAAGGAGTACATGGTACAGGCTGTGGATTTATCGGTGAGTATTTACAACTTACTGTTAAGTGACCTATTAACGGTTAATTTCCCTATTTTTAAATGTACCTTTTAATGTGTGTTTTCTTTGTCTTAGAACTCGGCTCAAATTAAATACGCGGAAGAAGAAGTGCTGCTGCTCGAGGACATTCACAACGCCTTCATTCTGTATCTGGAATCCTGTGGGCAAATCTGGGCTCCCATATTATCGCAATGGACCCTGCATCTTCTTGGACAGTTGTCTTCCCATTTTTCTAGCAATACAGTATTTGGGCATTGCCAAAGCGTGAATGAAGTGATTCAAATCTGGATGGGTTGCAAGGCGGTTCAGAGCTTATTAGATTTAACGTCCAGATCTTTGACTTGTAAAGATCATGCGAATGAAGACGCTTTCATCTCTGCATTATTAGGTACATTTACAGAAATGCTTAGAGTGAAATTCAATTTTGCTATTAGGCGCACGTAGTAATATAATCCAATTGCATTTATATTTTCTTGTGTCAAATTTCACAGATACTAGTGCTACTCACAGCCCACACTTTGATTGGGTAGTTGCTCATGTTGGAAATTCCTATCCACAGACTATAGTTAGCAAAGTGCTAGCGCTGGGACTTCAACATTTTTCTTCAAATCCACCTACCATTTCGAAATTGAAATCAGTGGCAGGTATTTTGGGACATTTGGTTACCACACATGCCAAGGAAGTACAACATGCTTTTCATCAAACTTTAGAGGTAAGTTTGTTCAAATCAATGCCAACTTACTACATGTATAGTCATCACATAATATAAAATGAAAATATTTCAGGATACTCTGTCTGGAACACAAGTGGCAGGACGAAGTTCTGAAACCTTCTCGATTCCATATCTGTTGCAGCTGTGCTCATCTTCTGTGGCTTTGCTGGATGTTTTAATGGATAGTACTTTACCGAAAAGTATGCTATATCTTTCTCAAAGTTTGTATCTTGTATCAAAGTTGACAGTAACTTATTATTCATATAATGTTCTTTTGATTCCAATAGTCAAGGGAGAGGCTCTCGACAAGCTAATATATTTAGTACCTCGCTGGATACAGATGCACTTTGGAGGGCAAGATCGAGCAGTAGTAGCATTAGTTACTCATCTTATTCTGAAAAGTACACGAGGTCCTAAGGCTCTTGAAATTCTTATGAGTGGATGTAAGGCTTGGACTGGGAGTGTTGGTCAGAAAGCACGAGTACTATTAGGTAAATCACTAATGCATTGATATTTATAGAGCGCAATTTATTTCATCGCGATTAACGTAATACATTTAATATATAAAAACGACATTTTCCTTTATCAGACCATTTCACGTCGGAAATATCCAGTCTGCTCTACGAGTCCGATACCGGAAGGAAGGAATTCCCATGCATTTCTGCGCTTAAAGAAAATCATTCTCTTTTGATGAGATTTCTAACGGATATGGATACTCAAGTATGTCGTACCGCGAGGGAATTTGTGAAACTGTTGGCATTGTATGATGGTCCTGCCATTGGAGTGGCTGCTGCCTGTCACTACCTCAGATTTGCGACAGAAGATAAGCACTTGTGGCACTTTATGGATCTTATAGCAACATTAGAGCTAAAATATGGCACGATTTTGCAAGACACTTTAAAAATTCTGGCTGTAAAATCAGGACTGTCAACAAATCAGTCCAAATACCGGGATTATTATTCTAACGATCCACTGCTTATCTGGAGAAACATTCTTCGTTTAATCAAATCGGAGGGACTCAAACAATACCCAATACGACATAAGCTTTCTACCGTTTTGCAAGAAAATCTACCAATCTTAATACCCTTGCTAGATGTTCGAAAGTCCTCATTCTCTATGGACGAAGCTAGCTTAATTGTGGAAATAATCTCCAAGCTCAACAACGATATCTCAAAAACAACGCGGTTCGGTGATTTGTTAACGTTAGAAAGGTATTTAGTGGACTACCTGTTTCAAGTATTGTTGGTATTGGATAGTCAATCCAAAAAGGCCAATGAGGTGTTCCATATCACCCAATTGCTGTCGGAATTATCTGAAAATCAAGCCATTCAAAATGACGCGTTGAGAAGCTTGGTTCAAACATCTTTAGATCCTGATAACCGCCCTCTGTTTATGGAGCAAGTTGTGTGGTCCAAGTCTTCAATGACCGGATTTGATGCGGACAATCTGTACGATAACGATGAGTTCCAGCCAGAAAGATTTTCCATGTATGTGCCTTTGATGAAAGAAAATCAGAAAAGAACAGCCAGTGTGTGTTTATCTCGTGTGCATTCTACTAGTCTTCATTCCGGAAAACTTGCAAAGAGCGAACTAAGACATTGGAGCGTGTCTCCAAAAGTTCAAATTAAGACCAATCCAGACGCCAAGATCAACCTTAACTTGTTTCTAAGTGTTTTACTCAACGTTTGTATGGCTATACAAGTACCGAATGGTGAAAATGGAAAGGGCAGCAAGGATCATCATCATAGTCGGAATCCACAAGTATCCTCAGAAGCTATGCGTAAAGTGGCTTTACTTTTAGTAGAAGTAGTCTCGCCTGACGTGATGTTCAATGGTTTGCCCTGGCCAGAGGAGGAGTTTTCCAAGGTACATATTATCTCAATTAATTTACTGTCAATAGAGCATACTTTTACAGCAGTGACAATAATTGCTAAATGAATGCTAAATTTTGTCCCATAGGTTCAAGTAGAGAGGGATTTACAAATTCGAAGGGCCTTTGAGCATCATCCGTATCTGTGGGATCTGCTAGAACTGGTTGCCAATCATTGTCCTTCGCTATGCTACTGTTCAGTTCTACTCAGGGCCTTAATGGCAACTCTTATGGCACATTGGACATCTAACCAGGTAAAAAGCCTTACTTATATCTGATGAATTTTATATTGTGATTTAGTTGTTACTAGTATAAAATACCATTGTTTTTCCTTTACCGTTAGGAATCCAAGTCACAGAATTCCCCTGCGCAATTGGAATGGACAATAAGACTGTTAAATATAATGAAAACTGGTCAGTTATTACCTCCACCCCTTTGCTACGTGGGTCAGGTTATCCATGAATTAAAGGCAAACGAAGTCATGCATCTTCTTCGTGATATTTGGGGCTACATGAGAATGAATATCCCTGTGCCGGCGTTGTTTATCAAGGATCCAGCGACCAAAGCTTTCAATCGGAACTCTGACTTTTTAAAAGTTGACCAAGTGTTTACCGAAAAATTGCGCCTAGTTTTACTGAACAATGTCGAGACCTTAGGATTTCACTATCCCAAGTTTTTTCCAGGAAACTGTTACACACCACCACCACCTCCGGTCAAAAACGGAGCAGCAGCAGCGACAGAAAACGGAACAAGCAACAGTTATGCAAATTCGCCAAAACCTTGACATATATTTCTGTGCGGTGATTAATTTAATTTTATACAACAGTATGTGCGACATACATATATATCTATGTAAATGCCAATAAAAGTTTAAAGTAGAGCAATTAGCAGACAACAACAATAACTTTGGATATTTATTTATCTCAAAAACAACAAAATTGTGCACAATAGGACAAGGCCTTTAATGAAATAATATGGCTGAGCCTCATCATGCCATAATAGTAGAGTCAACAGAATATTGCAGTATAATGTGCTGTCTTCCTCCCTGTACGTAAAGGTTTCATTGCATTGTAATGAAAATACATAAAAGCTATACATACTGTTTTACGTTCAAAAAGAGCATTATGAAATCTATACTATTCAATATGTAAACGAGACTAATTTCGAAACTTCACATACATCATTAAACACAAGTTATCTTTTAGCTGCGAAGCTATCGTTTTCATATATTCGTTAGCTGGAATTCCTTATTTTTACTTATGTATTTTTATAATATAGTAGTTTGATTGCACTATTTAACTCTGGAGAAAACAACATTCTATAATTTGTTTTGCTAAAGTAAACATTGAAGGGCAAGATAATTGCAATTTTACAGTGTGCAAAATGAAACCTATTTCTGGCATGAACTAATTGCAGTAAGCACTGGAGTAAAACTATGTGCACCAATACAATCATTTGAAGAATTGAAAACAAGATAGCATGTCCTGAGACAAATTCGGAGATGGTAATTGCATATTTCTCTAGTTTCCATTCATTCAACCTTACTATTTTACAAGATTTTTTTAATAAACTAACACCCTGTCCACAAAGGCATACCGTGTTACACAAAACTTTGGTTTGATGACATTCATCTGTATTTATACTATTTGTCTATACCTTAACTATTTTATTTACACGTGGATAAAATACTCTTTTTTAGAATTTTGCAAGATTTTAGCATGTACCTAATCTAAATTTGTGTTTCGAGAAACGCAAGTGTCACTCGAAATACATTTCCCCTCAAGGTTTTAAAACCCATGAAAAGCAATTAAAATCCTGGTTTTGCATGCAATTAATTTTTACTCAATTAATTAAAAATGTACATGATGCACGAAAAGTTATGGTATTTTCTTTGAATTTGAACACTTAGTACTGTCTACTATTAAAAATTATAGTCACCACGAATATTACTTCTATCTCCACATATATATTTTTGGTATTGGTGTATCCTTAATTTTTATACGTACTTTTACTATGTATATTTTCTAAGAGATTCAGAGAGGGAAGGGTAAACAAATTCAATAATTTTGATTTTACAAACAGTTTGTGCAAATATATTTTTCGTATTTTAAAAATTTGATACGAGATTGACGATTTTGTGCAAGTGAAATCATAGAGCTACACTGTTTTCGAGTCGCTTATATTATAACAAACATTATTTCCTTCCTATTTTAAAACTCGAGCTGCATGCATACACAATAAATATATTATAATTCTGTCAATGGCTATACCGCGTAAGATCAACATACCCAAATTTTACAAAAACAATGTCCCTACCATCGACCAGTATTGTTAACCTCAGTTTTAACTGCAACAGAATTAAAATTATTTGACTGCCTCTGTTGAGGTGACGAAGACGTGGAATCACTGTTTCCTTGTGGCGTGGCATTCCCATTGGATTTCGTCGCTTTGTCATTTCCGCCTACTTGCTGGGAGTTTGCTGAAGTGCCTGTAATAATAGGTAACCCACAAGTGTTCTGCTACAATGTTTTAAGGACATGGAAGAAAGGTAGCACACGTCAATGGAAAAAGAAGACAAGACAAAATAATAATAATAATTAGAGGCATGCAGTAGAGATTAGAAACTGAAAGTAAGATATAATATGAAAAAGGATACAAAACACTGTTTCAATATTCTCATACCCTTCCATTGCCAATCACTTGGATGGGAACCACTCCGGTGGCTTTTGCCACTCGGTGCTCAACAATGTAAAATATGTACTCGTCATACAAAAGTCGTAGCAAATGGAACGATCCGAAGCTGGCGGCACTTCTCAGTGTGAGATCACGAATGATAAGTGAACTGCAATTGAAAATTTGCTTTTTAAAAAGTCACTCGCGATTGATGATCAACTATAAATCGTGAGTTAAGCAATTACCTGTAAAAGGACCATTTTAAAAGGAAAGTACGAGCCGTATTGAGAAAATCGGGGGAGCCTTCATGTGGCTTGACTAGCTTATCAACAACTTTCTCAAGCCATGCAGCCCATTGGTCCAGGGTTTGCTGCTGACTTAGGGTGGTTTTGAAATCCCTTTCAAGACTAGGTACTATATCTCCAACACATCCACAAACCCATGAAGCCTGAGTACAAATAAAGGTTGGTTAATTCAATTGTCATTGTCATCATAAATCCTTTTCTATAAACAATTAGGTAAATAGTAATTACTTGTTCTTCCACGTTTCGGAAATCCACGCGATTGAGATCAGCAAGCATTTGAGTTATTTGATTTTGGTTCTGCAGAACTGCTCTAGCTGCCTGTGCCAAATGATTTAGTGATGTATATCTTCGCAATGTTTGTGCCAAAGCATTAACGACGCTCACTCTGGCGGAAATCATATTCTCAGGATACCCTATCATAGCGGAGGACACCCAGTTTTCTAACACTTTTGCAAAGTTTCGAATTGCTTGTGTCATTGAACCTTGAAATTAAAATAAACACACATTTAATTTCAACATTCAATTTCCTGACATATTTTAATCCGGAATCTGGATGCCTTACTTGGAATCGGACGGAGAACATCTGGCAATAGCATTTCCAGAACGTATTGATAAAATTTATAATCCACAGTTTTCACAAATTCTTCCACCACCTTCATCTTACACACGGACATCATCTTTCCTCTACATTAGATAAAGTTTAAAATTGGATAAAGTAATTACTTTGCTAGAGTAGTAATTATTGTGATGATGATATAAAAAAATCTTACTTGGGTAAAATCTTTTCATAATCTACGGCATCCTCTACAGTAGGAAAGGCTACTTCATCGCCACCTCGCCAAAACAATTTCCAGCTTACTTCGAAATGTCCCAGTTGAAAAGTAGCCAAAGCATCCATCAAAGCCTACATGTAACATAAGTTATAAGTAATTTTTAATGAAATTAACATCAGGAACTACACCACGACAGGGTAGTAGTAGTGGAAGCAAAGCGTAGTTTCATAATGCCCCAAATACCTTGCAATGTTCTCGATACAGTGTTCTAAATACGAACAAATCATTCTCTTCAACTCCACTGGGGTAACTTTCTCCGCCCGCATCCAATTCTGGAAAGTCGTCTAGAATTCCAGTGGAATCTCCCAAATATTGCTGTTTGTAGCCAACATAAAGTATGTATCATCATGAATGAGCAAAGTTGTTGTGAAATGCATACATCCGTAAAATAAAATCGAAAATCATGTAGAGTGACATTGTAAACTGTCTCAATGTTGGTATTACTTATTCACTCACCAAAAACTCTGTTGCATCTCCAATTATAAAACCGTTCGAGTTGTCACCTAGATCATTTCTCGACGTGGGTTTGAAGCGTTTGGTAGGGTTGCCCCCTCCGATTCCACCTTGGTGGCTACCTTTATGTGCATTAGCGGAAGAATTGTGATGTCCATTGGAAGAAAAATTCCCGTTCATGGGAAAATACTCATCTTTCACCATGTTCAAAGGGGAGTCCGGCTTTAACCTAATGCCGTAATAATGATACTTAGAATTCCCTCTCGTCCCAAGTCGTCGGGTACGCAATCCCAGAAAAACTCCCCGTATGAGTTTCCCAAAGGAAGCAGCATTCACGGGATCAAGTTTGTGCTCCGAACAGTGGCGCAAGTAATGATTATACAGAGTATAGCGGGGAAGGCTCACTCCCTCAGCCGTTTCATAATTCTCCAGTAGCCATTGAACCTGGAAAAGATTTACAGCAAAATAATAAGAGATGAAGTCTACAAAAAAATAAAATAAATGCGCCTGTCTACAGGTAGAATTTATTACAAATCATCCATTCGGACACATGTTTAGAAAATCTGTTAAAACGCTCATTGATACACCTACACCTGTAAACCTTCAAAATATATTCTTACTATAATATTACACAAAACATACTTATTAGGCATCATCGTCTCAGTTTTTATAAATAGTAGTATGGATTTAAAAAAAAAGAAATCTCAAGGTGAAAGAAAACCTCATGTTGAATTTATACATTTTTTAAACCAAAATCAGGAATAGGTTCCTCAACCAAAAGAACTAACCTATCCCAAAAGTATGGCTACACTAATTAACTACCTTTGTGCACTATCAGTCAAGAGTTTGTATCAAGATGCCCCAAATAATCTAAATTGCATGAGAAAGAGTGCAGTAGTAATAAAAACTTAAACATCCTTCCATGCATACGTCATGTAATTGGTGATGAATAGCAAAAGAGAAGTGCAAAAAATAAAACATTAAAAGATGTGTACAAAAGTCAGATTAAGTTTCATACTGTGAGCGGATTGGTTCGTATGGAAGCTGCACTGGAAACTGCAGAGTACATCAGGGCACCCTCCGAAGAATGCTCAAGAAAGCTATCAATTTCCGAGTTGGTATTTCCATGAACCACGTATCTAAAGTTATCCATCTCAGACACTAATGAGGGATCACCCGCATTTGAATATGATGCGCTGTGTACGTCGTCCATGTACATGTTCTCCCCTTCCTCGTGGCTGCTGTAATCCTCTTGCCTTTGCTGCTGATGGTGCGAGTTAACAGCTCGATGCCTTTGAGACGGAGTTGTCGAATGCGTTGTTGGAATAGGACAAAGTTCGGGAACGCTTTTCTTTTTCTTCTGGAAATTGTATCGAGCACATGAAAAGGTGAAAATCGTCCAAATCATTGTTTGCATTAGAATGTGGGATCAAAAGTTGAAGCCAAAAGAGATGTTCAAGCGGAATTGTCAAGCATAATGAAGAAATGGTAAACAAGTAAAATAAAACAAGCAAACAACATAGAGAAACGATAAAGATAATGTCACACATGAGATTTTCCATTTTATCATGTGAATTTCGCTAGAGGGGAAGTTTTACTGGCAGTTCATAATTATGCGACCTAAAAATGCAAACATATTTCTAATTTATCACAGTGCCCCTATTACCTCACTACATTTTACACCACACGCACACCTACGCACCCCGTCTAATTGTCAATTTCTTTGCCAATTTCAAATGGGCACCCAACAGTTTATGTTTATTGTATCCTTGTCCAGCATTAGAAGAACAGAAGCACTTACTGTGACAGTGGGGACACGGTTTGTAGTAATGTTAGCAATAGCAGCACCATCCAACAAACTATTGATGTTACTGTTGTTGCTACTTGCCGGAGACTGGACAAGAAACACGCTTCCATCCTAATTTACAGTATAGGAATAGAATAATCGTTTGTTACGATTTTAACAAGATAAGCTACCTTCACTTTACTTCTTACGATACTATACTTCATAATGCGACTAAGATAATCCTGATTGGTGAAAGTTGTGGTGCGCTATTATGGACTTTTAAAAATGTGACAGTTTACTTTCATGCAGTTAATGTTACTACTTTAAGAACTGTGACATGAATGTGAAAGAAGTGCAATGCAAAGCACTGCGGGTGTGATGGGGAAGTCAAAGGAAGGTGTTACACCAATAATACCATAAAACTGAAAGGGTCTTGGTCTTGTGCGTTGTTTCGACAGAATTGTTTCATCAGAATTCATGTATATATATATGATTTTCACTAATTCAACTTCGTGACTTCTTGCTGGGGTAAACGAACAAATGCATGACAAGGTAAAGGTAAAATAGGATAAAATATAACCAGCAACAGAAACACTTTGTCAAGCATGGTGATTTTCAAGGTTTTAAACTAGGAAAACGTGAAGGATAGTTCTGAACAAGAATCTTTTCCGTTGGTTTCTTTTTGGATAAGTACAGATTGTGCAAATAATGCAATCAAAATTATAAAAAACAATACATGCACAAATGAAAAATCATATAAATATATCGGCACTGCTAATGCCAAGATTATTTCCGTTGGCACGTTAGGTAAGAATACTCAAATATGCACACAAAAAATACGTGGTGCCATGCACGGTCATGCAAGTTCAAGCACACACGTGAGCAAGAACAGATAGAAGGTGAAAGTAAGACAAAATCACCAACCTGTGCATACGCGACTCCATTTGTTGATGACCCACTGGCGAAAAAGTGAGGTGAGTTGTTACCAGATGCATAAACGACTCCAGGTTCACCGTCAACCGTGGAATAAATGGGATAGGAACTAGAAATTGAATACAATAGAAGATATGCTTTAACTAGCTGTTAGAGTAGCGCTCTTTGTATGGATAAGCAGTTATGGTTTAAGCACATTGTAACTACTTGAGGATACAATAGAATACCGTCACAGCAAACTTTTCATTCTTTTAAAAATCTGACATCTTTTGCCTCGAGCGCATTAATGAATTTGTCAGTGGAAAGATGTAATTAATTGATTAAATTTTCGAATGAAGAAAATGCTGCGACTTGAAAATTATAATTTTAAAGAGAATTTTAGATTGGTTGCAATACACATGTGACAACTTGAAACGCAAGCACTAGAACATTTTTCTTTTTATAACATGCTGAATCAAAAATCAAGACAAATTTCAGGATTTACGCATTGTTCATTAATTAAAGATAATATAATCTCGCACCATACTTTTTCATTCATGCAGTTTGGGGTAAAATATAAGATTTTGAGAAAACGACGATAAATGAATAGTAATAAATAAATACTTTGTATTAAATGCAACGTAAAGTAAATCATTTATCCAAACATAAAAGGGATACTCAGGTTTTAAAAATACAGCAATATGACTCGAAATACTGAGACATTAAACGACGGATTTCAAGTTGTTACATGGTTTGTCCATTTGTAGCCACCGTAGTGGCTGGGGGTGAATATAAAGCTGCTGAATGCTCAGTAGTAGTGCCTTCAACGTAAGGAACATACGAGTTTCCGGTGGAATTGGCGTTGATTCCATTAGGATTTCCATCGGACGGGCCCGCCTCCACTGCAAAACAAAATTTAGTACAAATTACAATAAAAAAGTACAATGTACAGAACAGAAAAAAATAATCTGTAAATATTATACATATCCCCAATTCGGTAATCAAATTTCGGTTTAGCCTATGCATTACATTGTTGCATGTAAATCTTATTTCGCCCCGTGCGCATTCCTAAGAAAGGCGTTTGGTTAGTTATACATTGGTGTGCTCCTATCAAGTGAAATGATGCGAGGGGAACATTCCTTGTTGTTAATACACCCTTTAGAAAGGAGAAATCCTGCTTGCAGCAAACAAATCACTTTGATGCTACCTTACATACACAGCAACGATAATGAAACAAAGTATTCTCGTTAAAAGCACAACTGCCTGTTTCACAATATCAGGTCAATCACCGATACGCGAAACAACGCCGAAAATTATCGTTTCTTCCTCTTCTCGCATATTTTCAAACATTTCTAGCAAACATTTTCAGAAAAAGGGGGGAATCTACTGAAACTATTACTATTAGTGCACATTAACAAATTGTGTCGATACGTCCTATTCGTGCAGCTACCTTTGCGACTCCACATGACTCTATAGCCAGAATGTGATAGATAAAGAGGCTTACAAAATATAGCTAATTCCTGGAGTGTATAAAAGTTATGAATGTAAAGCCGGAAGGAATGCCTTCACAAGAGCACGTATATATGATCTTCATTTAAGTGGTTCAATGTGATATCAAAGAAATCGTAAACAAAGGAAAACACTAATGAGCTTAAACTGAAGATGGGATCTTTTTATGTTTCTTGTTCCGATTCCTTTCAACATCAAGCATGATATTTTAACAGTTTGACAAACAAGGATTACGTACGATGAACGTAGCTTGAAGCTGGATGGATGCTCATTTGTCTTAATAGTTGGAAGGCCACTTATAATTTGTGCTTTAGAATAAGAAGATCTGAGTCGCTTTCTTACCTGTAATTGCCACAAACTGCTGTGGAGAGGAGCTAACCATTGAATTTGGCGTTGGAGGATTTGGGGTGTGCGTTCCACTGTCAGACGGCGTTCCCGGGGTTCTTGGAGTAGATGGTTGTGTCGCACCTGAAGACGCCTGCATTGTTAGAAAAACATTATTAGCATTCACTATAATATTTAACTCTTTGAAATGCGTCCCAACGATATGAACACATAATTGAACACACTGTCATTGCATGAACAAAAAACAGCTATGCTACGGCATTTTACAGTAAAAAAGCTGCATATTGATGAAAATAAAAAACGACAAATTGAAAACAAATGTACTTTTACAGCATCAGAAAGGTACGAATCCGATAATCGAGTCCAGCAAGAAAAGTGACAAGATAAAATATTGAACAAAACTACACAATATCGTTTAATTTGACTTTATTGACATCATTTTAGCTTTATGCTTAGCACTCTTACTACATCCATTTCTGCAACTAATTTCTTAACCTAGCACTATATTCAAAAATATAGCGTCTCTCTCATAATCAATTAGGTACATGCGTACATGTATCTTTGAACTTGCTAAATGCTAATTGGATTTAATTTATCCTGAACAAATCAAAATAGTGTAAATAAACTACACCTAACTAAAAGTGAAACTGATGCATAATAGGAATAATTACACATTATAGAAATGGGTAGTCAATAACATATTGTCTCGTCTTAATTGCAAGTTGAAATAGCGAAACTAGCAGTAGTGTCTTAAAGACACTGTCTTTTAATATAATACTAGGTATGTATGTATTCATAAAATACGATAGAAAAAAGCAAAAAAGCCAGTATATGTAATTGAAAGAAAAATGCACAGCCTCATCTAGTATAATTTCTGGACGCAATAACTTGAAATATGAATTTCAAGTAACTTAACGTAACTAGATGTTGTATGTCCTTGTTCCTTCGAATTGATTCCAATAATAAATATACTTATATTTTTGTCGTTACTATTTTGAAGATTGTAATATATTATTAAAAGCATGTTGCAATTTTCCAGTCCTACCTTCTATGGTCCCTAATAATAAAGTGTCATTTAATCTTATTTCCGGTCATCTTACTTGGTATTATAGTGAGAGTTCCCCTTTCCCATTCTACTCTGACATAAGCAAATACCTAGTCCCCCAAAGTTTCATTATGATTCCCCAATGTTGTTCAACAACACTTGACTCTCTCCTGTCGTATGAATCACCACTCACCATCACAAACATAAGACACAACTACAATAATACGAGAGACGAGAGTACAAAAGGTTTTTCTTGTTTGTTGTATATAACAATAACGGAAAGTTGAAAGGGCCACATACTCACTACCAAAGAAAGTCCCTTTCCAATAATAAAACACAATAAGTGAAAAAGGAAAGACCAAATGATAAAAATACATGAAGAGAAGATCATCAAACATGAATTGTAGGATGTGACCGTGGCATGATGATAGGTGACATGTATATCATAGATACGAGTCTCTCTTTCAATTCAATATTAAGCATTACTTTGTTAGGATAACAAAAATATTCATTTTGGCAATAATCATGTAAGTAGGTTTTCTATATATCATACGTGACAGGAATATGATATGTACAAAGTACAAGGAAAAGTATTATAAATATTATTTTTGTTAACTTAATATGGCATAGATGAAATGTGGGGGCGGGAATCAAACAACATTGACAGAGAAAAGTAAACTCTGTACAAAATCTTTTTTAACATACAACAGAATTCATTGGAAACTCACGTGCCCTCACTCAAATTTATTAGCTATTCGATGAATATTGCGTATTGTATTCAAAAACATTTTGAATTAGGAACAAATTCTGAGAATGTAATGCATCGAAACACTAAAAAGTAGAATAAAAGGCAGGGATAGAAAATTGTAAAGTAAATGTATATTATCATTTGAAGCCGGAGAAATGGAGGACAAAATATCCAACTTCTCCCCATTTAGATGAAAGGTGAAACGGTTGACATATTTAAGAAAACCAAAAGTATTTATGTGTTCATGTAAACTAAGCATTGCAATAACACACAGGCAAATGGAAAGAAAGAAATTCAACGTTACAGCAAGTGACAGCCAGCAAAGCAATATCAAGGCTATAAAGTGATATTATGCTAGTATTTTGATAACGCAATAAATACACACCAACACCAACTTTTAAATAATATAATGTGGGAGACAAAATTTGTGTCACACGGATGAACAAACGAACCTGAGGATGTACAGGAGGCCACCAACATGATGGCGACACGCTAATGGGACATTGCTGACAGACACCGTTGTTCATTTTTAAAGTAGTGAGATTCATTCCAAGTTTGGCAAATTGTTATCTCTAGCTCAAATGTCTGTATGAACGAGTGACGGTAATCAAGTTGAGAGTTAATGTTTGTGTAGTTCAAAATCTTTTAACCGTAAATACTACTTACTAATATAGAAAATAGTAATCTCACATTCATCGTTGACACGTTATTGATAGTTACAGATACCGATTGTGGGTAATGCATAATTATAATGGAATGTTTTATGGCAGCCAGCGTAACAGTTTCTTTACTCTAGTGGAGAAAGCATGAAAAGATGCTTTCCCTAGAGAACATTATGAAATGGAAAAGCCTAACTTGTGCTGTGTCAGTTGTCAGTAGAGCAGAATGCAACAAGCAGTAAGAATGTGTAGAGATGTATAGAGACACGTTATATATAGAAGGCAAAGGCAAGGTACATGTATGACCCAACAGCAACAGGTTCCCATTCCTAAGAGCGTTTTTACTTTCTCCTTCCAAAAACTCCATCCTAGCAGCACAGATTTTTATTCTCTGCTTTTTACAATCTACAGCCACCCCAACTACAAAAACCTTTTGGTAAAAGAGAAAGAGCTACGCCACCCTCCACCGTGTAATAAGTAAAAGCTGTTGGGGGCAAAATGAACAGTGCCTGCTTTAATGATTTCTTGTGTACCTACGCAATTTTTGTGATGTATTTATATTTTTATGTAAAGTTAGGCTACCACCGATGTACCTTTCAATCCTAGTTGGACTTTCACTGATACGTCAAAGATAACAGAAAGAAATGACTTGAGTTTTGCTACTGCTTCTCCTACGCACAACAGTAGGATACAAAAAAATTGTAAAAATAGGGTACACCAGAATGCACACAAGGAAATACCATTAAAATCGTGGTCATGAGGCTCATAATATCATTGTGCTCCACATGCACTAACCCCAGTAGGACTGAAGATGATATCACTGCATGGGGATCCAAGTTTCAATAGTGTTCAATTGAAAAAGTGTCATAAGCATGACCTTTATTCTTTAGTAGAAACAGCATGAGTTTAATTTAGTTGCACAAGATCGTGATGACATAACTATTGTAAGAATGCCGATAGTGTGAAAAGTGCACTTACAGGTACAATGTACCCAACCTATTTTGAATGTGGATTCAGATTTGACTGAAATGGAATGTCTCAGTTTCAGACTGATGTTGACATTGTCTGTAAATCTTTCCCATTGCAAAGAAATCACTCATATACGCTGTTCAATATAGTTTTGTCAAAAATTAGGACTGACAGCAAACTGAATCCAATGTAGGTATCGCCACAGCATAAAACAACGTATGCTTATTGAGTGTGTATTGATGTGTGAACTGCTAAAAGTAGCAAGTAATATTGAATATATCGGATCGGATTCAATTATCTACGATTAAAACAATTAAGTGTAGATCCGAATGAATGGAAAATCTTTTGTTTTAACATAAAAGTAGAAATAGGGTGAAGTAGCGTAGAATGAAAAAACCTGGACAGACTACACTGACCAATATATAAGTTATATATAAAATAAGACATGGTTTCTTTGAACTAGACTCCTGAAATTCAATATGTACAGTGTAGGAAAATGGAGCTTTACCCACGCAGCCTGTTTGATTCCATTTAATATCGTGTAGGCCTCTATAGTGCAAATAGGATTATTCGTATAATTTCTTTTCGTGCCACACATTAACGCTTAAATTATCAGTTGAACAGGAGAAAGCAAACTCAAGCTCAATATTTTAAAGCAGAATATTAGTCACGGACCACGTAAATATGGTTTCTCCTATCAATACATTTCAGGTATATCAGTTTCCTGGTTCATATTACACATTTTCAGTATTAAAAAGTTACTTTTTGATTTTACACCTATGATCAAGGCTACAAATCAGCATGTTAAAAGAAGTGTAAAAGTCTACATGTCAAGGCTAGAACTTACATAATAAGCATACGGGAAAAGGAAATCAAATTTGAGTCAGACTTTTGCGGTATTCCTTCCTTTTAGCTGTGGTACCAATAACTAATTAGATTCTCGTGCAAAACTACGGTATGCTTGATTCTTGCAAACTCACCTCACACCACCGCTTCATGATACATCCGGCATTTTAAAGTGCTCGCATGTACTATAAATTATATTGCTTTCCAAAATCTCAATGATGTAATGCAAACAATTGCATACACCGTTATTTATAACAGATAATTTAAATGTGGATTTTCATGTCAAAGCTTTCTCTGCACCTGTGAGCAAACCTTAAAATATGTACAAGGGCCGATTCGTAGATTTTAGCGACTTTAAGTATTACATAAACATGTATGAATGCTTCAAAGTTTAATGTATCAATTGGGCATGCATTCTGCTTTTCTGAAGTTTACTCCACAATGACTATCGACAACGCGTTATCTAAGATATGAACTCTCCAAAATGAGAAATTTAAAACAAGTGTTCATTACCTTTTTGACGACTTCCTGTAGACCCTTTGGGAGTTTTAAGATGCTGACAGTATTGCTGTTATATGGCACGTGATAGTGTCAGAGTGATTGAAATGATGACGATGCCGGAATAGATGGAAAATTCCCAGTCACCTACCTATGCAATTCTTCTTACCACAAGTTAAAAATTTCGAGTAGGAAGAATAGTTTAGAGCCTTCAGTATTTGACTGAGAACTTGAAATTACAAGATTAAAAGTAGCAACATTAATCAAGCGATTTTTCTTTCGAGAGGTACTATTCCTCCTGTATCGAGTTGTTTATGATGTGATTCTCATGGGGTAACGTCTACCTTGTGAAAGTTGCTTGAATTTTGTATTATCTCCAGAGGATTTATACCTTCAATTTATTATATATGCTCCTAACTACAGTAATCCTTCAAACAGACTGTCGTTCTTGGATCTCAAAACCAGCGTTTTATATAAATTTTATCATCTCACAACTGGCAAGGGGGCATGAGAAAAAGGCAAGGTAAAAATGTTCAGTGCCTCAGAAAGAAGAATACCACCAATGTACATCTAGTTAGCTTGTGACGACAACCCTCGCATCAGTCATATCGCATTCATCTTTGTGCTATCGAACCTTTACCCGTCTTTCACTTCCTATTTCATGTACTAACATACTTCATACATTATAAACAAACAGGTAGCAGCAACACAAGTACAACAATCTTGTATGCTATCTCCACCTCCAGCTTCCACCATCAATAATATCATTATTGCCTTTTACCCACCACTACATCCGTAATATGCAACTCTATATTTTCTTACACAGGTATGAAGGGGGAAAGGGAATGAAAACTATTTATCAGGCTCGTATTCGTGTTGTACATCAATGTCTTTTCGCCTCATGTTCCACCTAACACACACAAACAGGTAGACTGACAGTGATTTTTGGAATGAATATATGATCTGTCTAGCATGCTACTCCTACACGGTCTACCAATTTTTACTTTTTCTCTCTACTATGAGGCTACTGTTCCGCAATTTTTTTTCGGTATAACCCGATACCATAGTGGAGGTGTGTTTGGTATAAAATATGACAACCAACAGCAAAGTACAATCAACATAAATAAAGCGACATGTGATGATGTATCTTTAAGAAAACCGGAGAAAGTATTTTAATGGAACAACAGTGCTGCCCGCAAAGATTCAACTCCTTCAATGCCTCTAAATAGAATTTGATTTAAATTGTCTTAGATTAAACACGATCAGCAAAACGACAAAGTGTCGACGCAGTAATAGGAAATAATATGGAGGTACATATTTAAGATTTAAGAATCTAAATACATGATCACCGACGGAGTATGAAGAGGTGAGCAGTAATCTATCTATTGTAGGTGTTTATCTATTTTTTGTTATTTATGTATCATCAGTTTTCTCGCTTTAATGAACTAGGGAGGGCGAAATACAGCAAACCGTGTTTCTAACACATGCTGGAGTAAGATAGAATAATATTCAATAATAATAATTCCTTGTGCTTACTTTTACTTTCACGCTTTGTCACCATTTTTCTATTAACAAAAGTTGGAACTAAATGAACCGTGTTTACTTTTCATGAGGTAATTTCAACTTTGTTGTAAGATTCTTTTCCAATCTACCACATACTTAGATATTATGAAACCTTGTAACTGCATCCACATTTAATGAAAATCGTGATCATCATGTGTAGATTTATGAATGATATACGGACGAATTGACAAGTACAAAGCCTATACTAGGTACATGCATAGGAGTTCAATGTTACGTCCAACGCATCCCCTTTCTCCTTCATATGCTATGTATATTCCGCATCGTCACATTCTAATATGCACAAAACAACTTTTCCATCCATATTTCCTCTCTGCACCAAAGAATCCTTTGAATTTGTTCAGCAATGCACATTATATCATTTCACAGAGAAATCAAAATCACTCATTTCATAAGAACTTTCTCTATTCGCTATACTCTTATTTAAAAAAAGTAGTAGCTATTTTTCTCGAAGCTGGAAGATTGAGAAAGTAGCCTTATTTCCGCCTCGTATTTAATTTAATGAGAGCAAGTAGGTGTAAGAAATTTAATTAAAAGTTAGTGAGAATCTGTATAACTGCAATGATTATATGATTGCTTCTGAGAAAATAGCAGATACTAATGCAATGACCAGTGCCTTCACTACAGCTATGAATGGTAAGTAAATCCAGTTAGTGGTGACAGATCTAGTAGCATTTGCCGTGGATGTGAAGTTATAAATCAACCGATACTTAAAAATCACAACTATTTTATTTTATGATTTTTGTGTTTTCAATACGTATTGTGCGCTAACAAGGTTTATAATATGAAACGTGGACAATTAAAATTACCACAGCCTTAAAATTCTCGCCATTCGCACCAGTTCACATGCACATTTGTTTCTTTCTTGAAATTAAATTTAGAATAGAGTAGAAGCCAGTCAAAGGTACCAAACAAAGTGTAAGTATTTACACAATCAACGCCACACAAATGTACAAAATATTCAAAATTTTCTCTCATGTTTGTGCCTATAGATTTGTTTTTGTTTGCAGTATAATGTAAGATATACTTCGGATGTACTAGTATCCACTATCCATGTGTGAAGTGTATGTATTTAAATTGTACCCACATTAGTTTTATGTGTTTGAAATGGGTGTTTAAAAAGTTATTGTGAGTTACATCAGATCCCTGGAATAACAGCGTCAGTTTGAAATGCATACCTACATACTTGAGAGATCATAAGCCACGATTATTGTAAGCCAATGTAATTCATTTCAATAACCACTCTTTTAAATATACTGCCTACCTATAAAGAACACATAGGAAAAAGAACAACAACAAGAATCAGCGAACGAGCAAGTTTGCAGAATAGGATTTTGACAGAGAGCATTCTCTTTCTTCATTTCTGGTGGGAAACAAAGAGATGCACTTTTAATGCTTCAACATCACACACATGCCTTGCAAAGCCAATCTATCTACCACTTTTGTTCTATGTATAAGCTTTAAAGCAAAAGCAATGATAAAAGGGCAACAAAACGAAAATGGCCTATTGGCTACGTGTCTTTCATAATAAATATTCATTTGTGGTCTTACCTGAGAATGGCTGCTGGAAGCAGCTCCTGGAATACTTTGGGATCGCTTCCCTTTCATCTTTAGAGGCACAGTTGCAGCTCTGCAAACACCTCCACCACTCCCTCGAATTCTCGTGATGTAGGTTTGGTTGAAGTATTTGGGGGATGATGAGACAAGGGTAGAAGCTGTGATACAACTTGTTGTTGCACTCGTCGACTTTGTACAGTTTGCAGCAACAGCGGTGTATTGTCTATTTTTGATCCACGGTCGTAGCGTATAACCCTGGATGCCGCCACCACCACCAATTGACGTAATTCCCCTATTGTTCTTGTCTTCTTGGGTAAGACAATACTGTAGAGTTGATGGATTACATGAAGAAGCTTCAACTATTCTATTTCTCTGTGGCTGAGAATAAATGAACCTATCCGATTTCGAATCTTTTGTGGTACTGCTGCCAAATTTGTATCCTTCAAAAAGGAATTCCTTTCCCACCACTTTCACTTCTCTTCTAGTAGAACAGTTTGCTCTTACACGAGAGGGATCCTGGAAATATGAATACGTGAAAGGTGAAAGGGGTCGAGATCTTGTGATTAAGATATTATCCAAGCATTCCTCTCTGAAGCGATCAAACTTTTTGAGAACGTTGCCGGAAGGAAGGAATGCGTCGGAACAGGGAGCACGGTAAACAGGTCTCCTATCGTAAGTTTTGCTTAAGCTGCTCAATCCATATCCGTCAAGTCCCGGTGGTGGAGATGGAAAATACGGACGGGACGAAATCCCTTCTACAGCTCTTCCTAAAGAAATCAACAGGTCTAATTAAAATCGGTTTGCGTTTGGTGATAACAAAAAAGCTATTATCACATCAATGCTACTGCATGATTACAACCAGGCAGCAACAACAAGGGACAAACAATTATGACGCATAATATGACATGGACAACATCGAGAGATCATCATTCATAAATATACAGTAATAGGTTTATACTATATGAATAACAGGAATAAAAAATGAATTTAATCAGTGATCAACACCGTCATCCCCACATGCCATTACATGACATGAACAATGAACTAACAAATAAACAAACATGCTATATCGTACAGATAAAATGGAAAACTACATACGCACAGACATATAGTTTGACACTTTGGCATTCTAAAGACAATTCATTGTGCAGATAAAACAGGTAATATCACTTTGTGAATTACCGACCGAGACGCGAACCACAGCACAGCAAATCTGTGTGTTCATAAAAGCTTTTCCATCCATCCTACAAACATTTCTCTGAAATCTGAAGAAATTTGATCCAGAGCGATGATGATGCAATGTGTATAATGAAAATGCATACCAAAACTGTTCTCTATTATTTTCTGAAAGACAGACAGGAAAAATCTAAACAGGCGTGTTGTGTCCTGCTTTTTTTCTTCCACTACTATTGTAACTGAATATCTTTCTTGTGAGAGTAAATCGATGAGCTATTTGTCATTTGTTTGTCCACTTGAAATGGATACATAATGTTTACACGATTCTGAAGAGATGATGAGAGAGAAAATACTGTCCACCTGGACGCAAAAGATTTTCCCTAACTAAGCAGAGAGCTTGTGGTGTTGTTATAGACAGAATATACATATCTATATGAATTCTTGTCGACGAAATACGGATTATCTTAGAAGGGAAGAATAAATGTACACACAAGAATTTTTTTCTGTATCTTGTATTTCGGTTAGAGGATCTTCCTTTGGAAGAAAAGAAGACGGGGAACGAGAAGCGAAAGCTTAAACCATGAAAATAATGTTTTGAAAGAGAAGTGGTCAGCACTCCACGACTCAAGTACTACTGGACAAAGAATCGGATAGATATTATAGTTACCCTCGGCTTACCCTTCTTCACACAATGATGCCCTTTCCAGACAATATTAAACTGACAATGAGACGAGTGGGAAGAGTAAGAAATCCTCTCCTTTCCCGTCTTTCACTCACAATATTTACATTTACCAAACCAAACTTGATAGTATTTTTGCCTAAAAGATGAAATTATTATCTCAGGCTTCATGTCAATTTGGTGAACGAAGCGAGGAGTCTTGAAAGCGTATTTGGAGCATGTGATTCGATACTTTTTTTATTACAATCCGACCTCCAAAATTAATGTATCAAAGTTCCATTCAACCAACGCGTAGGAACAAATAAACACGGGCTCCTTTACATTCAGGGCCTTGACATTTTCTGACAATGTCCAATACGCTGAAGGTACACAGAAGGAGACACCAGCACAATTATTCATTCAAAATTCAATAATCTCATAAGACATTCAATTTTTCAAAGATTTTCTCGAGAAGCACATTTGCTAGGATTTCTTGTATCATCGTAAGTGGATATTGTTTTACTTCAACTACAACACTTGGGCAACTTCTCGAGATGAAATATTATCACGTACTTGGGATAAGTAAAATGGACATGATGACACAAAATAACAGAAGGATTTTCACAAGATTTAAAGTAGTTCGTACGAAACAAACATCTCAACGACACGTTTTCTTTTCCAAAATTTCATTAGCTTGAATTTTGTATATTATGCTTAGCATTTTAGCACGGGATCACCTAACCGAAACAAGTCTGGTATCAATTTGCCTCCATACTTCAAGCCGTCCCTTTAAAAAGGGAATTTCAGCTTTTTTCTACCCGTTACCTACACATATATACACACGTAAAATGTATTCTGCACGCGTGTTCATTGATTCTTTTAATATAATTATATACCTATATTTGTACCGTGACAGTAGCAGCCGGTCATGCATGGCCATCAACCCCTTCTACCAAGATCAGCAAAAGTAGATTTGCTCCTTTGGCAAGTACTCTGCAACAATATCATATCCTTCCTACACGCCGTATATTTCGTACCTATTCGTAGTAAAGTCCCAGTTTCCATTATAACTATATAACTCCGAAAAACACCCTCCATTATAGTGGGGAGTGAGTTCAGGTGCTCCATCTCAATCATACATGTACACGCATTACATGTACCACTGGTCAAAGAACTTTTCCCATGAATACTACGATACTTGATACTCGGACGGAGCAGTAATAATAATAATAAATAGTGATATGTATCTATCTATTCTATCCCTATTTTTACGTTTCTTTCATCCCTCCATTTTCACAAGCAGGAAACGGCAAGCGGCACCAGGTACAGCAGCCGTCTTTTACCGGAACAAGAGCAGCACAAACAACTGCACATACTGGAAATGAAGGAACGAGTCATTGAATCATCCCTTCCTCCACAAACTTGTACCTTTCTACTCCAACATACACAAAACAACTTCCTTGCTGGCAAGGGTGTACAATTTTCAGCATAAGCAAAACGAATCAACTCTCCTTGTGATAAAAAATATTCACTTAATAGATATACCTACATGAATATTATAGTGAGTTGGGCTGTGAGCGTAGTTCTTTTACCCTTCTTTCAGTTCAGAATCTGAACTTCAGATCACACAAAAGCAGCACAACAATAAGTACGCATTTCGTGAAGCACTGTAAACATGCCTTCGTTGCCACACTTGCTTCCTCGGACTAAGCAATCCCCTTTCGAGATCTCATACAATGCAGGTAAGTTAAAATGGATGAATCATTGTGAATGATAACGATAACAATGGAACCTGTGTGCTATGGAACAAATACCAAGGTATAAAGTAAATAGAACTTTATAAAAAAAAGTTGCTCTTGGTCCGGCTCCAAGTGCAAATGTTATAATACAAAATTGCTTTTGCGAAGTAATAAATGCTGTCTTGTTTATGAGAGAACGACAAAAAGAGGTTAACTGGGTTCATACTTTACGCACTTTTACTTCTTTTGGGATTGGAAGTAATAATATATTTTAATGCAAATGGCAGTAAAAAATACATTTATACGCTAATTTACGCTTTATTGTTTTATAATTTTTATTTTGCATGTCTGTATTTATGCATATTGGAAATCTTACGGGATCTAAGTAAATATTTCAGTGAAGATTATAACGGCACAGAATACAATTTTTAAAATACAACAATTACATCCTCATCATTAATTTAATTCGAACTTTAAGGCTTGCCGAAATCCTACGATATTGGTATTGATGCCCCACCAAACTAGGATCACCAATTAATTAAAACTCTTGTCGATTCTAAGGAACGTTTGCCATTAAGAAAAGTTCCAAGAAACTCCTGTCCCAGAAAATGACAGGCTAATCATCTGCAAATTCGTTCAACATGTTGCATATTAAAAAATAGTCCGATTATTAACCCACGACGAAGACCAAAGTCAAATTTAAGTTTGCATATTAAGTTCGTGTTTAATTTGAATAAAGATATGTGAAAAGGTCTTTGACCATATTCAGTCAGTAGAATTTAGAAAGAAGATTTCGGAAGATCTCGGATTTAAAAATAATTATCACATATTTTCAGAGAATAAAAGCTTAAATATTAACGATTTTTCCGCTGTAATTTCTGTAATTTGGTCCTTCATTTAGTATACCTTATGTATAAGCTCAGCAAAAGTATACTACTTTACAACAATGCTTTCAGCATGCATAATTTAATGCATATTAATATCTAGTTCCACGATTTAGCTTCACATCAGGACATCCAAACATGTAATCTGTGCGTTTGTTGGAGATGTCAAACCACCTTTATCCCTTTGCTTTCCACTCGTACTCGAAACGCTACATAACTAATCGTAAGTCAAGTCAACTTGCGACTATTTTATGTAGCAATTCCTTATACATACAAGTCATGTCAACTACAACGGGTATTTTAAACATGCATATACTTAAATATAAGGTAAATGTTGATTCTACTGTGCATGGGACATGGTTAGCTGTATTGCGAATTCAAAATGACAGAATGATAAATGCAAGAACCAACAACGAGCTTAAAGGCATGTAAAATGATAACTGCTACAGTATTAATAAAAATGTGAAATAATAATGCATAGCTCCTGCACAACACCTTACGAATTCGTGGGGGGCCTTATAATACTATCTATAAGCTTATCTGTAACCGAAGATGCAGCACATCAAAACGTCTCATTTTTCTGTTGTAATGTTTAATGTTTACGTTTACGTGTGTAGCAGTATCTGTCATTCCAAAAAATTTCAGATATGATTTTGCTTTCTGTCTCTGTTCTCCTTTTCCTGACTGTGACAACGATACTTGAAAATTAAAAGAAATTTCTGCATGCTTTTCTTCCCGTGCATATTTGCTTTCTCTTTCCCTCTTTCTCTGTCCATTTTCTATTTGAAAACTGTGACAGTTCTTTGTGTATTTTTTCTGTCCAACCTTTCAATTTTACCGAAAATATCTATTTTTTATTATTTTCTTTGATTGACAAGTAGCAAAACTAGGGGGAAAGGTAAAATGCATACGTTCTTTAAAAAAAGAAATCTGATCACCCTGCTGCCGAACCCCAAGCCCAAACTGTTTTGGGCCAAAACCCAAACACCAAACCAATGATTATAATTTAAAAAAGTATCGTGTTCGAGATTCCGACTTATCTATGTAAACTTTATATTATAAAAAAGTTTTTACTGTTATCACACTTTTGTAGTTTTAATGTTCATACAGTTTGCTGCCGTAAAACCTGTATTTAGTTTCGAAATGAAAGTTTCAATAAGGGCTCCTTAAAAGTTTAAAAGGTACGCTTGACAGGCCAGCGCAAATGTAATCATGTCCACTTTCTTTCGTTCAGCGGGTTATTAGTTATAATAATGCTCAATTTTTCGTGGCTTCCTCGATCGGCGGATATGGTAGCATACAAAAGGGTTTAAGGGTACAAATACATGTTTGGGTATGCAATGGAGACTATATTGGCAGGCAGTTAGAAAACTGGTAGGTTGTAGCAAAAGGACAAGTCAAAATTGGTGAAGTTGTTGTTTGAAATATAATTAGAGCAAGAAAAGTCATCTTGTTTTGCAACTTTCATTTAACGATTGAAATCAAAGAACGTCAACTTCACCTGACGCTTAAAAACTTAACTACAACGACTCTTGTTAAGCAAATTAAGGAAAGACTTTCCCGGAAAGTTCTACAAACAAAGTTCCGCTTCAATGAGTTTATTGGAACTTGGAACTCATGATCAATTGGCGGCAGCACAACGATATTGAAATGCACCATTAGTATTAGTAAATATGTAAGGGGAAAAGTGTTGTACGATTGTAGGTATGTAATTGCATTTCATTTCTTCAGCAATATGGCACTGCTTGAATGTTTGTCGTTGTGTGAAAATCAGTGTCAGGCTTGCCTAACTATTTAACTATAATTAACAATGCGTGTCTATTATATCAGATTGAACTGTATTCCAATAAATTTGAAAATTTAAAGAATCATATTGCACTATCTTGCGAACAATAAGCAATACATATATTCCGTTCGTATTGCATAGGTATATCATCCAATAAATCTGAGCTTTCCTATAATGAAGCCATGTTTGTGCAAATGAATTACAATTATATGATTAATTACATTAAAGTCTGTGCTTGAGATAACCTAGTTTTTTTTTAAAATTCTGTAGCATTTTGATATTTTGCTAATTTGTGTGCATCCATGTAAATAGGTATACTATTTAACTAGGCAGTCAAACTGACATCGGGTGAAATGTGAAACTACGAGGAGATATTTCAAAATTGCATGCACAGCCAAGTTACTTATTTATACATACGCTTTCCACTTTTACATTTCCACACTATCGTAAAGTTCAAAAAGTCAGTGAAATTTAAAATGATGCACTAATACTAATACGGGGTTCACCTTCAACTTTCTTGCTACATCCATCTTTTCCATTTGGTTCAGGAAACCTTAAAATGGAAGGGAGTAAAAAGCAGCAAGTATGCATAATATGCAGGGATATAATTTAGAACACGGAAATTCAATGACTCTCACAAAACTTTACAATTGGACAAAAATGAAAGAAGCTAACTTCCTGTCTGTATGCTTACCTTTCCCCTTTCATGTTTCATATTGCTTATTTTATGCATTCACGAATAAAGATGTAAGATGAGTTTTCCCTCAAATGAAAAATAGATGAAAGCACTGGGGTGACGTACCGCCCCCACAACCACAATTGTATACATTTTTGAAAAAATGATTTTTCTTTTATGTTTAGTGATCGACGTGCATTCACTCACCATCACTTTAATAGGTACATATTATTAACTCATCGTAAGATGCTGATGAATGTCATGAAATACTGTATACTTTAGCATCATGATACAAATTGTGGTACGAAAAATCAAGATTGTGAAACTGATACAACATTCTAAAGAATCCTTAAGATTGCAACTCCAGGAATTGAATATTCAAACAATCAAAGTGCTACATGCTTTGATAAATAGGTAGGTAGGTATCTCATGCAAGATTTTTACATTGCAGTGCTGTTTGCGTAGCAAGATGCATACAACATCTTTATAAATGATAACTAAAAGTCTATAGCTTTTGACTTTCCCTTTACTTATAATTTGATGCGCATAATTTTATTAAATTTATACTTTTTATTCATAACGCTTGGTTGCATTTGCTTTCTTTTTCATATGCGATTTCAAAGGAAAATGATTAAAGGGCGATACTGGGTAATATTATAGTAATATTATAGTACAGGAAATTATAAACTTTGATGCACTTGCACTTTGTGGGAAGGAAACAAAGTGATGCCAATCGGTTATAATATTATGAAAATAAAAAACAGTAAAATGAATAGGCAGAGGAACTGGCATCAAAATCAATAGCATCAGCTCCAGTATACCATTATTAGAATAGGGACGTAAAAATAATTGTTTGAATTTCTCAGTGAAAGGGGCTAGCTTTGACCTTGACCATTTACTTGCAAAATAGACATTGCACTGTAAAAATATTTAAAAAGTCGTTTCAAGACACATTACCTATGTGTCTGTGTCTGAGAACTGTAAAAGACACAACCGCTAGAAAACTACACTTTTAAAGTCCTGTGTCGTGTTTTCACTAACGCAAACAGGCTCTAAACAAAAATATACAGATATAACATTTAAAGGTTAACAACGTCAGCATTCTATTCTACATACATGCATGACAAGAAGAAAGTTAAAAAATAACGGCAAGAAACAGACCTTGGCCTTTGTTAGGAACTGTTGTTAAATTTAGGATTTGGCTTCTGCTTTCATTCACCACAGGTATCTTCTTACTATTAAATACTTTCATGACGCATCTTTATTACACTGAAAGTAACCGTGAAAAATTACAGAAACGGTCAATGAGATTCAAAACACACAGTAACAGACGATAGTAGGCAATTAGTATTAGTAATGGTCCTAGCTGATTGGGATTACATTTTGAAAAGGGAAGTTGAGTGATTATACGAATCCAACGCAAAAATGTAAATTGACATATACTATCTACCGATACCCTTAATTCAATGATCATCACACCAGGAGTCACTGAGTCACGCTTTTGCATTTCTATCAGAAAAAAGAGAAACTTGGTTTCTAAAGAGCAATGTCATCACGGAATTTTCTCCGAATGTTACAAAAGACAATCGTGTTAGTTAAAAGTACTTCCGTTGCACCAATATAATTACTTGCAAACGTTGCATTATTGCTCAGTTTCCTTACCTTTTGTAGATGGTACAGATAACCCGACAACAGGAAGGGAGCTACGCTGGCTTAGTCTACGGCATTTTGTACAGGTAACTTCAGCTTTCAAAAATTTCTTCTACACCATCACTTGCTGGCGAAGGCGAAACCAACATCCAGTGAATGTACCCTAAAAATATTTTTAACAATTAGCTTACTTGTCAACAGTTAACGTGCATTTTTACGGGAGTCTATGATAATTTACTAATAAAATTGGCAATATCTTGACTGAAAATATAATGTTACAAGAATTACATGACATTAACACATCACTTTTGCATTTCAATGTAGCTTGCTATCTCGGCGAGTATAAGGAATCAACTTGCCAGCTAAATCATCCAGATACTGATTTAGATTTCTTGTTAACAATTTTGTCATTAATATTATACGCACGTCTCATCAATTTCAAAAATTTGAGAATATACCAT
>CM023200.3:47685231-47736139 GCA_004115045.4 Sinella curviseta
TTCAATGAATGCATGGAAAGAACATTAATTTAATAGCTGTACACGTGACATGTGTTACATTAGGACTGACTTGTACATAGCGACTTGTAGTGAACTGTCAGGGAAAGAATATAATATTATTCAGGTACATAGTTGAATCTGTCCATTCAGTGCCAGTGATGATAAGTGTTAGGTAGCGACAATGAAAGATTTGTAGGGTAAATCCTCATTTCATTGTTGCTCGCACGCCACGCTCAACTACAACAACGCATGCTAATCAGTGCCTCGGTTATAATAGCCACAGCGTTCAATGAAAGTAGAGCCCTGTTCGCGTACAACAAGCCAAACCGCAGCAAAAATGACCAGTTATAATGATAATGATAAGTGTACAGGTACAACTTACAAACAAGCGTGATAAAAGGCTCCTCCGCGTATGTGAGGTGGCTGGACAAATCTCTTTCTGGAGAAAACTCTCACAAATTCACTAATTAACTAGGCGTAATCAGTATAAAATAGTGTTTGTTTCACTGTCTTTGACTTGATGATACGAGAGACACAAGCATAAGAGCACATAGGAGTGAATAAGATAAGATTATTATTAGTGTTGTTGTTACGTTTTAATTATCATTCATTTCATTCCTCACTACGTGTTTTGTCTCTACACACTTCTTATAACTAATCAAATCAGAGCAGAGATCCGTATGTATGATGATGTATTCTTAAAAATAATATGAGTAACTGTTAACTACTCTGTACATTTATGTAATCCATTTATATATTGTGTATTGGCTTATTATTCCGCTTTTATTATTATGCCTCCAACAGTTCCATCATCATCGTCATCATATATTTTGGATTGGATTCCAATTTCATAAACATGCTAGAATAGATGCTTATAGAGAGCACCTTGTTATATAGAGAACAGAGTAAAAAAAGTTGATAAAAAGCTCGGATCAGATGGGATTCGTGTGTAAAAAGTAAGGAGAGCAACGAGTAGATATAGGTATTTAGGCAGCCCACAAGGTTGCATGCAGAGTACATTTGTGCATGCATAATAATATTTAGTTTTTCAGTTTGCATTCAAGTTTATGTGATGATGATCCTCCGTTCTACTAGTAGTTTGTTAGTAGATGCAAAAGTGCAGCTTTCATGTGTTAATTGAGTAGGATTCCAAAACACACATTCCAAAAGTACATCTTTCCATGATATGATGTGAGTGAAGTCTTATTAGGTGAAATGCATAATAATATTTTTAAATGCGATTTTTTCCTTGCGAGACATTCTTTTGTGCAATGAAGGCCGTGTCAGAGTAGAATAGACGGTTCAGCACAAAATTATATTTTTCATGACATCATCCGTCATCCATCACGGTTCTAGCAAGGCATTGTGACAAATTATTGTTTTCACTAAAAATAATGTTCAGTCAATTTGTGCAGCTATGCATTTCATGGATTCTTAACTTAACTATTGACTATGTGATGTGGAGAATTGGGGAATGATGAGATAACTACGAATTTTGTGACTTTTCGTGGTTTTCTTTTATGTACAAATGCATTATGAAAAATGGCTGATGATTATAATAAATGCTATGAATTGTGAGGGTAAGGGATTATTCAAATAAATTTTTGACTTTTCGAAATTCGTAACAATAACTGAACACTTTCTTGCAGTTAAGAAAAAAAGTACTTACTGGATCATGCATTTTTGCAATGCTTAGAACTTATGCAATGCCATCTTATCACATGTCATGTAAAACTATATATATAAACGGGTCTTTTATCTCAAAATCATGATCTGTGAACTGACTTAAATATTAACATTACTGACTGAATGCGAAAGCTTGGAAGAAATAGGTATATTATGTGGAAAAAGTTGCTTTTCTTCTTGATTGATTCTGTGCTGTAGGGTGGTCGTCGAATGCTGTAGGGCTGTGGATTGCGTGCAGAGAAGTGCACCTATTGGTTGTCTTACTAGTTGTTTGTTTCGCCTTTCCCCAGAGATCTGAACCGGCTGTGAGGCAGACAGGATTCAGCAGAATAACAACTGCTCACGACACAACAACGTCTGCTTTCGACGAATCCGGTTGTGGTTTCGACCTTTTTACACTGAGTGAACACTTTACTGGACAATTAAAAGTATTAATCTAATTAGGCCGTCATCATGAGCGGTCCAGCGTTTGTAGGGATCAAGTTTTGCCCAGAATGGTAATGAATAAATCAGTGATTTACACCTCTGTTTCTAATCAGTATAAAACCAAATTTAATTGAAGAATGTATTGATTATAATTCCTGACCTTAATGGTTTTTTATGGTGATTTTTATTTTTGTAGCAATAACATGTTGTACCCGCGGGAGGACAAGGAGAATCGACAGTTGTTGTATGCGGTAAGATATTGTATTACTAAATAGTTAATATTAACTATGTTAAAAAGGCGTCTTTTGTTTGATGGATATTATTGAGGATTTTGTGTCTTCAGTTATGAGATTATATTTTTATAGTAATCATTGCTTTTCATTGTTCATATTTCAGTGTCGAAATTGTGACTACAAGCAACTTGCGGATAACAACTGCATCTATGTGAATAAGATTACTCACGAAATTGAGTAAGTGCATGGTAGCATCTAAAAATTATGCTAATAATAACATTTGTAGTGTTTAGCTAGCTTAATTTTTCATGGTTCTCTTTGCAAACATTTTTCAGTGAACTTACGCACATTGTGAGTGATGTGATATCTGACCCAACGCTTCCGCGTACGGAGGATCATCCGTGCCCTAAATGTCAAAGCAAAGAGGCAGTGTTTTTTCAGGCACAGACTAGGAGAGCAGAAGTAAGTCTTAAAAGGCATTATACTTTGTCTTTAAATAATAAATTATTCTATATCGCCGTTAGTGGCCCATATGAATTATGGTATACTAATTACTTTGTCCGTCCTATTTAACCTTTTCTCTTAGGATGAAATGAGACTGTATTACGTCTGCACCAACCAGCACTGCACTCATCGATGGACGGAGTAATTAACCCTGGAGCGATGTATTTAATTGATCTTAAATTAATTCTCTTTTTATATCTAGTTCGTAAGGGTTTGAAAATGTAAGTGTAAATTACTTTATTTTGCATTTTTGCGGTATATGGTTAATGAATTAGGATACTAATTTGATTCAACCTACCTAGTTTTTTCCTTTGAATTTATCTCCAAAAAGGAAAATATATAAATCAATTATTTAGGATGTGTAAATACAAAAAATGGTAAATAGAAAATCGAAATTCTTGAATTGAAAAGTCTGTAAATATCGTGTAGTTGATTTATTAAGGGGCTAGTAGGTTTGTAATTGGTTACGTTTTACCCATAACGAATGTAACGAACGAGGATACGAGTATATTATATTTGACAGTTTAATTAATAGAGTTGAGATCGGTGATTACTCTTGGCATCTTTAGTTTTCCCGTCTCTATTAAGTTAAAATATTCAAAATATTTAGTACGGTTGCGATTAATTTTTTCAAGTCTGAACGTTTTGTAAATATAAAGTAATAAAGTTTTTTGTAATCATATATGTAGTAAAGTATTTTTTGCAATGTTTCCATACTCTGCCAATAAACTACATGAAAATTAATATTTGGCAACGTGTGCGGGGTAACGTGTTACTTCATATTTTTTTGCCCAGGAATGTGCCAGTTTTTGTGTTACTTTTACCATTTTTATGCTGATTTGACTTATCAATTGCAACAATCTCATGGCTATGCACCTAATCTGTTTCTTGATTTTGGCAAGATGCTGTAAAAATCTTGATCTAATCTAAGCAACTTCTCATTAGGACTGAAATTTTCGCGTTTTATGACCTTTTTTTGTATCCTTCAGGAAGGCAGGTCTATCTCGACATCGCAGGAAGCTGCAATTGCCGCCGAGTTGAGTACAAGATTTTCCGTGTAGTTCAGTTTGTAAGTTAATTAGGTATGCAGTAGACGCCAGTTAGAAATGAGCACATTAAATCAGATTGATCAGATTCTTTGATTTTATTAACAAAATAAAATATCGTGTTGAGTTTCAACAACTAACATGTATGTACATGCTGACATTATAATATTTCACTTATAATTAAACAGTAGGTAGTAGTAGTAGTAAGCTCTAAATTAAATTACCAATATAATAGCTAGTGTCAGCAGAGGTGAGGTTAAGAACATGTTGACACTTGTCATTTTGCATCATTTACCAGTAGGCGTAAGGCCAGTGAAACATGAGCTTGTAAACGTGAAAAAATTACACGCTTGTTGTCTACTTTATCATCTCCCAACTTTGATTTTGCATTTCATTCGACGTTATACATATCTTGTTGTCCATCTATTTAACTTGTGGTGATTAGCAGGTGAGCACGTTCCTATCACGAAAATCATGGGGACGGTTCCTAGCTTGGCATACTCTGCCGGAGGCAATTATCATAAAAGACTGGATTTATTTGACAGCATCGAACACTATTCCATAATACAAAATAGTGAGGATGGACGAGTTTCTCCAATTTACATCAGTTTGCCCAGCTTACCGGCAGTTGCAGCGACCACGGCAGTAAAATCATCATCCTCATCAGCCCACTTTCCTCGTGACGAAGAGTTGCCTGAGCAGAATAATGTTCATGTCCACAACAACGCAAGTTACACAAACGCTGCTGCTGCTCTTGTGGAATGTCCCATTATACCAAAGCGTACATACTATCCTCCTCAGTTCATAGACAGCAGCGGCTTTGGTGTTGGTATTCCTCGTGATGTTTCAGCAAAAAGTGCCGATCCCATCTCCAGTTCTAACATTTCTGCCATATTACTCTCCCATCATCATAGCAGTTTCAATGCCAATACCAACGCAAGTTTTCCCCTGAAGCACCAGCATTATATGCAAGAGGGGAAGAGTATCATTAGCAGGAGCAGCAGCAACAGCGATCATCCGTATCTCCAACAACAGAATCATCATCATCGACATTATCAAAGTCGAAGTCAAGGTTCTTTACAAGAAGATTGCTATTACTACTGTATTGATGAGTGCACATTTGTCGATGTAAATTTGTGGCGAGACGACGAGCCACTCTATTCATTTCTTCCCTTCCCAACAACATCCACATCATTGACGAGACCTAGCACCAGCACCGGTGTCAATTATTGCCCAACTTGGTCTTTTCCAGCACCAGAGCCGATTGCTCCATTATTGCCCCCAAGACTTCCTCGCAGAGTGGTTATCGGTAGCTCGTCCTTCTCAAAGTATTTGTCAGACATTTTAGAAGCATCGGTTGAAGTGTCTCATATTAACAGCAACATGGGTTTGGGAGATCTTAGCCAGGATCCGGTGTACACCAAATTGGTTGCCTACTGGAAAGAGAATGGAGCCAAGCTGGACATGAGGGATCTGTTTAAAAATGATCCTGAGCGCTTCAAAAAGTTTAGGTAAATGTCAAGCGATTTACTCATATTATGCCTAGATATATCTACATGTACCCCACATATAACGTACCACATTTCTGTGCAGTCTTGAACTGGAACTTCCGGATCCTGATGGAGGTTCTCCGCTACTCCTCGATTACTCCAAAAATCTGGTTAATGAAGAAATACTCAAGCTTTTGCTGGACTTGGCAAAGTCCCGCAAAGTGGAAGAAAGGCGAGATGAGATGTTCTCTGCAGGAAAAATCAACACCACGGAAAATCGTGCTGTATTGCATGTCGCTCTGCGTGCAAGGGCTGATGACCCAGCCATCAATTTGGACGGAAAGAATGTTATCCCAGACGTGACCCGTGTCCTCGGCCAAATGGAACAATTTTGCAATGACATCATTGGGGGAAAGTGGATGGGCTACACTGGCAAAAAGATCACAGACGTTGTGAATATTGGAATTGGTGGCTCTGATCTTGTAATAAAAAATATATGACATTTATGAGCAAATTGATACAAATCAGTGCTATAATGCTTATTACCAAATTGTTTTATTCAGGGTCCGTGCATGGTTTGTGAGGCACTTACCCAGTACCGCGTTGGACCAAAGTCCCATTTCGTTTCAAATGTGGACGAATCCCATCTCACTGATGTGCTGCGTGAAGTCAATCCCGAGACCACCTTATTCATCATTGCCAGCAAAACTTTCACCACTCAAGAAACCATTGCCAATGCGCAATCGGCTCGTAAATGGTTCCTTGAACAGGCAAAGGACGAGTCTGCGATTGCCAAGCACTTTGTTGCACTTTCAACCAACATCACGAAAGTTAAGGAATTTGGAATTCAGACTTCATTTGAGTTTTGGGATTTCGTCGGAGGTCGCTACTCCTTGTGGTCTGCGATTGGTCTGTCTATTGCCTTGCAAAGTGGATTTGCCAACTTTAGGAAAATGTTGGATGGTGCTCGGTTCATTGACCAGTCTTTCAAAAGCTCTCCACTGGAGAAAAATGTAAGAATCATTGAATGAAATTTGCTCATTAGTATTTTATGCTTATGGGGCAATGTGATAATTGATTACATTTCCGCTAAAAGGTTCCAGCAATTTTAGCTCTCCTTGGCGTCTGGTACAATTCTGTCATTGGTTGGGAATCACACGGTATTCTTCCATACGATCAATTTCTCTCAAAACTCCCTGCATATCTACAACAAGCAGATATGGAATCCAATGGCAAATCTACGACATTGAATGGTGCCCGCATCACCGGCTACAACACTGGACCTGTGATTTGGGGTCAAGCTGGAACAAATGGTCAACACGCGTTTTACCAACTTTTGCACCAGGGTACTCGCAGCGTTCCTGCTGATTTCATTGGCTTTGTCCAAAAGTCTGAATCAATTTCTGGAATCAGCCACCACTCCATCTTGTTGGCTAATTTGATTGCACAGCCAGAAGCTCTTATGATTGGTCGCATTCCACCAGATTCGGTTGCTCCCGAACTGAGACCCCACAAATTCTTTTCTGGAAATCGGCCTACAAACATGATTCTAGCAAAGAAGTTGACACCATTTACCCTTGGAGCGTTGATTGCAATCTATGAGCACAAAATCTTTGTCCAAGGAAGCATCTGGAACGTCAACTCTTTTGATCAATGGGGGTGAGTTTAGTTGTTGAGATTTTAAACAGATTTTTTAAAGGTGAAGAAAATGATATTTATAGTGCTTTTCAACGATTTTTGTTAAAAGGGTGGAACTTGGCAAGGAATTGGCCAAGGCCATTGAGCCAGAGCTGGCTGGTACTTCAAAGGGGAATCACGACGGATCCACTCAAGGGATCATCGACTTCATCTTGAAGCACGGAAAGTAAACGTTACAATGGGTATTCATAGAATTACATGACATGTTACAAAAATAATAGGAACTGAGAAATGCGGATATCTATTATAGGTATTATGCTAGTGATGTTTAGAGGACTGAAAAATAAATAAAAAAATTACAACGATGCTTTAATTTAGACTTTAGCAATGCGAAAAGAATATCAGAAGCACATAGAACAAATATATATTTGTAAACTGGAACAAGAAGATTAAATTGAAACAGTATGTCATTTATGGTTATTATGTATTTGTAGTTTAGTTTAATCATCAACTATTTGAAAAATAAATCAATTCCAAACTAAATAACTAAAGTGTAAATCAAATTGGTGACGATCGAATTGTAATCGGGGACCGGGATTTGTCACTAAGGCAGGAAATTCTTGATCCTTTCCGTGGTCTTGCATAGCCTTGCTCATAGTCCTCCCGTCGACTACTGCGACGACGTCGTCTTGTGCAGCACCACAGGGGACACTGGAAGGGTGATTCGGATCCTTCTCGAAATGATGTGGTGACGTCCATAAACGCAGAAGTTGAAAATATACTGCTGTCAGCCAAGAAGGGTAGACCAGCAAACCTTTGCCTTCGACTCTTGAACTCACGACGAAATTTCCTCTTTTCCCATTTTTCATACACTTCCTGTTTCTTGGCTTTGAGAAGGGGGCGCCGCTGAAGTCGTTTCAATTTCCGTTGCTTCAAAGATTGGGAAAATGACAATGACCTTCCAAATAGTGCTCGCTTTCGGTTTCGAATTGATTTGACTTGATGAAGCTTAACCTGTTCATGTTTTGCAAGATCCCCTATGAGAACAATTTACAGAGAAATTCATAGTCTCACATTCCCCCAAACAATTTCAGTTTGTTAATGCATATCAAGAGTTCACTTACTCTGTTGGCCAAGGACTGGGATCAAAGTGCATAGCATAACATTGCCCACATGACCTCCGTTCAAAAAGTGACCCGTTGCTGGAACGATTCCAAGGGGCTGTAGTTTATAGGAAACGTTCATTGTAACATCATTGCGAGCACTTTGTCCCCACGGAGGTGATGGGGGCGGTGATGAGCGACGCTGCTGTGCAAAAGATTGTGGCAGAGTAATATTTCCAAAGATATCTGTGACTGGTGAGCTATAAAAAGAACTATTATTAAACGGTAAGTTGTGGTATGGATTGCTAACATTTAGACTGTTTGACGGTATTGAAAACGACATGCTGCGGCAGAGCAAGTTTCAGGCAGGCAAGTTAAATTGATGCATAGCACACGTTTTAAAGTTTCAATATTCTTGTGAATTGTTGTGGTTGTTAAAAATTTTGTCGTGAAGAAAGTTCTAGCTGAAGCAGAACAGAGAGTACTTATTCAGTTGTGTTATATATGGAAGACAGTCTTATACTGTAAGTTATTGGAATTTCTGTGCGTATATTTATGTACAAAGAGATATTTGACCTGTAGGTATCGATGAAATAGATAATACGAATGAACCTTTTTTCCATTTACCTTATACAAGAATTTAGAATCGTTAATATCGTAGCAGTAGTCTGTCTTATCATCATTAAATGAAAAAATTGATTTGCATAATATGATTTGCCTATCAAGTATCACGGTTCTTTCTGAGAACAATTTGGTCGAAGTAAATGTACGGTCGAAGTACAAATGGATCGTTTTTTTTTGTAATACATTTTAATTATTGAGAGTGAGAGTATGATTTTAAGCTTATATTGCCCCAAAATTCACGAAAGATGCATCATTGATGGTACGTCAATGGTGTGGCACATTGCTCTCACATGTTCCTCCACAATAAATGCTTGCTTGGATTGTTTCAATGCAGGTATCAGCAGATGTTTGTAGACAGTAAAAGCAATATTTAACTAAAAAAAGTCATACAATTCAATAGATTGAGATTCTAATGACATGTCATAGTTGCGACCAATTAAACTTAATATTTATTCCATATAGACAACAGATTGTAGTGGTGTGAGAACTGTAGTACCGCAACCTTATCAAATCTGTAGTTGGTTTGTTGGTGTTAATTACGAACTGATATACTAACGTTCAGTAAAAATAATTATTGGGTGATTAGTGGTTGCTGATTCTACTGTCATCATATTTATTGAAATGAATATCTTGGGAGTGGGCACCAACTACTTTGCATTTGCCGGTAAGGCAAAAGTATATGTGAAATCACTGCCGCATCCGGCGATTTCAAATAAAGGGTAATTTTCTTTAAAACATGTTACTTGAATGTGGTAATTGTATAGTGATAATTATGGATGCGTGTAAAAATATAGTACCAATTTAAGGTGTGATTTAATTATTTTCAGGACTGGTGATGATTCAAGTGGTAACGGAACATTACTGGAAGTTCCCGATATAACATTTCCATCTGAATGGATTGCCAAGTTAGTTCATTTATTTCAAGATGCATTTTTACAAAAAGAATTTACAAAAGACGGGCGGTTGAAATTAATCATTTTGTTGTTTGCTTTAGAGACGGGCACATTGAATGCATCGCAATCAGTAATGATGACAGGCTTGTAGCAGTTGGAGATTCAATGCACGGAGTGAATTTGTTTAAATTGGACTCTACCGAGAAACCTCAGTGGCTTCAAATATATAGCAGAGTCGCTAATAAGCGAGTGATTAAGATGGAATTTACCTCAGATGGACAATTTCTCACCTTTCTAGGTATATAAGTGTATCAAATTAAGTATGAGGGTTTTAATTTTGAAGCTATGTGACCACAAATATTAATAATAGTATGCATCTTTCCTTATAGACAAACAAGGGGACATCTATGCCATTCACATTCCAGAGGATCAGTCGAAACTGTCAAATATTAAGAAAATTATGGGCCATACTTCATTTATATCCGACTACGTAAGTTGTCTTAATTAAGTTAAGTTAATAAGCATTGTTTCACATTATTCACTGCATCTCCTTTATATACATTTTCTTGATGTGTATGTTACAGGTAACTCGAGCAGAATCGAAGCAAATTGTTTCTTGTGACAGGGACGAAAAAATCCGCATTTCAAATTTTCCCGATGCCTTTGTAATCCAGGGTTTCAAATTGGGACATACAGAGTCCGTAATCAACATAGCCTTTCTGAACGTGCGTATTAGTGACAGCAGCGTGGAAAAACACACTTATCTACTTTCAATGTCCCTCGTGAGTATTTTTAATATTAAATCTTGTAGGATTTTACATACCTTTAGTATGAATTCTTAATTTTGTCAAATTTTCCGTTTTTAGACTGGTGCATTACACCTCTGGGATTTTAGTAAACCCATCAACGGTACAGAAACAGATTTTCTGAAAACTTGGAATGTTAAGGAATTGCTTCCAGAAGGACTCAAGGAAGCTGGAGTTAAACTGATGAAAGCTGTTGCCATTGAGGAAAATGCTCATGTTTGCGTAACCTTTACTGGGTATTCTTTAATATTATCCATCTCAATGAAATATATTTAAACTTTTGCAACCTATAGGACACTTTAAACATTTTTTGTGCACTTGTAGATCAACAAAAATATACATTTTTCAAGTATCAGTGACTAGTTTTAAAATTAACCTGTTGCACGAATTGGAAACGCAATCAGAAAACATTATAATGGATTGGTCACATGATAGTACTTTAACAGTATATACACCTGAACTGGGGTCTATCAGATATTGGCAATCAGGGGACAACGGTTTACAGAGTGATAAATATGATGACCTCCATGAAACGGTGATTTCTGATATGAAAGGTACGTTGATGTCTCATATATCAAATATTTTCCATTAAAAACTATATCCAATATGACTTTAGGGTCTGAGAATATTGAAATATGGGTTTAATTTAATTTTTTAGCGTCAACTGAAAGCCTGAAGCCCCCAGTAGTCCCAATGAAAAAGCGACTAACAACTTTTGAAGATGCCACAACGTTACTTCAAGAACAGAATGCAAAAAAAGTTAAAACTTGAAAGTTGATTTGCTTAAAGTATATTGTTTTGAATGTGAATAATATGAGTTTCGTTTTCTATAAACTCTAATAAATTTTTTATGCAAATTCCAACGATAATAAAAGCATATTTTTTATGGAAAGCCATGAGCCACGAGCATGAAACATGATCGATTAAAAAGCAAGCAATCTATATGCCAAATTCCTGATGATTCATTCATGAGGGGAAAACGATTCTAATTTTAAGGTTACATAGCATACACTGCATCATTTAAATATCATTTAATATGACACCATTATCTTTAATACTCATTTCGTCATTTCTGCTTCCGGTATAATATCAATAATAATATCATGCAATGAATATGCTGCTGGAAGGCATGTCGCTGCAAATCTGAGTGTGTATTCTTCATCACATCACTTTCCTTATCGTGCATCTCAAAATATAGTGATATCGTGTGAATCATTGAAAATTGTTTACAGCGCGTAGCAAAACATGTGTTTTGAGCATGGAGATTAAATGCACATATTTGGCTGTTTGTCAGTCTGTATTCTGTATTTGTACAGCACATGAAGACTTACATCACATCGTTCCCTATTAGCAGTTATTAATCAGTTTCCTTCACTGTAAATTTTTCCGTACTTTTTTTAGCTGTCGACCTCCTGACTTTCTTTCACACCAATAGTCAGTCTCCTGTTCTAAAATCAAACTCTCTGGAACAAGCTTGGAAGGAGTGGAAGGAAGTTCTGGCACTTGGCAGGTAAATTCTTTCATCTTTATCTACTAACGTTATGCATAAGAATACCGTTTTTAAAATTCTACTGTAAAATGGGGTAAAGTATGTCACTAATCGTTTCTTTTACATACATTAAATTTTAGAGCATCCACCTCCCGCTGTTTACTGTACCCTGCGTTTCGAACAACGATAATAAGAAGAAAATAGTGCGATGACCACTACATCCTCCACGGAATCTCCCTCCACCTCCACGAGTAGTGGCAGCAAACGGGCTATCAAGCGGAAGCTGGATGATTCCATACTGAAGAAAGCGCGAGCAGCGTTGGGTTTACCGCTGGAAAATCAGGATGACGACGACGGTGACAAGCAAAGTGACGAGCCATCATTAAAATGGAGGAAACCAAGACATAACACCACCGAGGGACAAATTTATGTGAAGAATAAGGAGAAGAGGAGGCAGCTTGAGGAGGAACAAACTCGAGTGGTTCAAAGCAGGCCACGTCCAAGCACCTCCAAGAAGGAAGATGGTAAGAAGAGCAAAAAGAAGCGGAAAAACAAGAAGAAAAAGAAAACTGAGGTGAGCGGTGGAAGTGCTGTGGAGCCGAGCAAAAATCCGGACAGTGAGAAGAGACATGGAATGGAGGCGGTCGCATATCTTCAACTGTGGGCTTCTAACCGTGATCACTGGAAATTTGAGAAACGGAAACAGACATGGCTCCTTAAAAATTGTTTAAATGGGGATTTAATTGACGACAAACGATTCGAAACTTTGTTAGAATATGCAGCTTCAGTTAAGGGCGCCGCACGGCAGGCTACGCTGAATGAAATGCAGAGCATTGTTAAAAAGAAAGAAATGTTAACAGAAGATGATAAAACTGATGATAAATTGGAAACCACGATAAGTGATTTTATGTATGATAGAGCGCGACAAATTATACAAATGTTGTCTGAATAAGTTTAATTTGTGTTCGTTTTTATATATTATTATGCCGTGTGTTAGCAAAAGGAAAATAAATCGAAATTCGTGTCTATTTACTTAAAACGTAATTATGAAATTGTGTACTTTTTTATCAACACCCATGCAATGAAAACTAGAACAAAACTGTTAGAAATTTTTGATGATGATCATATAATCAAATGCACGCATTTTTCTGTATGGTAAAAAAATTCCAGTAGTAGAACATCAATTAAATATTTTTTTTGTAAAAATACGGATTTTATTTCTTACAGAATCGCTCTGAGTAAAACACCTACAACTACTGGGCAAAAACTACCACCCGTGAATCTAATTAAACACATTAACAACACGTCGCTCTTATTACATTGTTGTTGTGACTGAAAACAATCGCACATATCAAAAATCACGTATTTAAGATCTCGTTAGTAATTTAACAACAATAATTAGTTTTTAGTACGGGTCTCCTCGTTGCAATTTGCCTCTAATTCATCTAATATATCAATATATTATAATCTAGTTGTACTTTGTGTGTGTAAAGTAATCTATACAGACATGATGTACATTGTCAACGAATGACTATTTACAACAGGAAACTTTTTAAATCATAAAATCATGAGTAGATACATCTAAGTATTATGGTTACAATAAAGCAAAAAACGTGAGATGACATCATTTGGTGATTGATAAGTGATGAAACGCTCGAACCTCACCTTACATATTTTCTATATACCAAAATGAGATGAGATCTGAAAATTCATTAACTTGTTTTTAAAAAATTAACGATAAATTATTATAGTAGTATACAATAGATGGAAAGTAGTTTAAGCTTTCTTGGGCGCTGCTTTGGGCTTTGCCGGTGCCTTGGCCTTGGTGGTCTTGGGCTTAGGTGCCTTTGGTGTCTTGGGGGCCTTGGCCTTTGCGGGCTTGGCTGCCTTTGGCTTCTTTGGAGATGCGGGCTTCTTTGCTGCCTTTGGTTTGGCTGGAGCCTTGGCCTTCTTTGGAGACGCTGCTTTCTTGGCTGGCTTGGCGGCCTTTGGTTTTGCTGGGCTCTTGGCTTTCTTGGGCTTGGCGTCACCGGACGCAGCAGCTGGCTTGGCCTTCTTGGGCTTGGCGGCGGCCTTTTTGGGAGACGCTGCCTTCTTTGCGACCTTCTTGGTGGCTGCCTTTGGTTTCTTGGCAGCGGGCTTCTTGGCTTTAGCGGCCTTGGCGGCTCCACCCAGCTTGAAGGATCCAGACATTCCCTTTCCCTTAACTTGGACGAGGGTTCCAGCAGTCAAAGCAGCTTTCAATCCACGCTTCATGTGGGGGCTGACCTTGTCGGGGTCGACTTGGAAGTTGGCCAGAATGTACTTCTTGATGGCAGGGATGCTTGAGCCACCTCGCTCATTCAGAGCCTTAACAGCGTTTTGGAGCATGACAGCCCAGGCGGGATGAGTAGATGGCTTCTTTGCCTTGGCGCCAGCAGGCCTCGCGGCCTTAGCTTTAGCCTTCTTTGGAGAGGCAGCTTGAACGGGTGCAGCAGGAGCTGGGGCAGATGCTTCGACGGATGCCATTTTTGAGTTCTGCAATAAACAAAAATTTAAAAAACAAAAAACCATTAATACATTATAATATTTTATAGCAAGCCTTTTCGCAATTAGCTCTCCTCTTTTCCCCGTAAATTCAGCGTTTAAATCACAACAGCTACCTGCGTAAACCAACTTAACTAACTTTACTTTGCAGTCAGAAAACAGGGAAAATGTATCAATTAAAATTACAGCACAATATACAACACCCTGAAAAATTACAAAAACTCTACCTCTATGGAATACACAACTTTTTCAGATTCTGATTACAAAAAAACTACTACGCAAATGCAACAAAAAAACAGCAATTTCGTAACCTCCTTCAATCTATCACTACTACTACTCATTTAACAAACTAGCACCACAACCACCACAATTAACCTCAAAATTACTTAACTGTCAACAGCTTAAAAAACCTACGTCTAACTCTCTACTAACCTTACTGTCAAACAAGGAAATGTAATGTAACACAAATTCAACGGAAAAATGTAAAAATGAAGTAATTTTAGTAAAAATTTTAACTTTAACTTACCAAAAGTTTGAAATCCAGAAAATGTCGAGTTTTAAAGGTCCAAAAAATTGGTGTGAGCGACTGAATTAACTTTCCGCACTGGTTGGTTTTGAGATAACTGAATAGTCTCGAGCGAGAGTAAAAAGTGGAGCGAGCGAGTCTGAGAGAGACGTGTGGTGAGGACGAGAGCACAAGCTTGTTTGGTAAACAAGCGCGGAGGCGAGTTTGCTATACCCTCGTGTTCGGACGTAAAAGGAGCAGCCCGCAACGAGCCTTGAGTTTCATGCAAATCCTGACTCTCTTTGTCCCTCGTCATGTGTTTCTCTGTCGGATTAAACGCACCCTGGCGCCACTCCCGCTGACCCTTGACACCATGTCAGCATATCAGTCGAACCGGGAGACTCTACTCTAGTCGGCAGTGAAAATTGCATAATTTTATGACACTCCGTGCAAGAGCTATTCAAGCTTTCATGCGCGTTATTACACTTGCTCGCAGTGAATTTCGGAAAAAGTTGAAAATTTCTCGGGGGTCAAGGGTCACTTTGAAATGATTTTGGTGTCATTTTGTAGGGCCAAGTTTCTAGTTTCGGAATATGAGGAAACATGTGGTGAAATGGTAGCTGTGTCAGCTAGAATTAATTGAAATAGGGTCGCGTCCACGGACAAATCCGACAGGAGCATTTGCTGCTATGCTAAATTTTCAGAGGGCATTTCGGGTCAACGGAAGGTCATGGGGGGATGATTTTTGGTGGGATGGTTCACAAGGGCCGGGGAATTGTTCAGGCCAAATTTCAGGTCCTTGGGACATTTTTAACGGTGTCAAACGCCATTTTGCGTTGTGAGCATAATCAGAGGAGAGAGAAGTAGTACTGTACCGCGCCAGAGAGGATCGTCTTTGCTGTTATTTTTATGGAGTTGTATAATGGGATTTTGTAATTTTTATAGTTATAGTTGATGCCATTTTTTGAGTAAATATTGGATTAGTCAATTGTCTTGTTAATGTCGGATCGTTTTCAGTTTCAAAAATTAACATTTGTACCATTTCATTTGGTTTATAAGGCGAAATTTATTCATGTTAGCATGAGAAGAAGATGGCGAGGTGAGATGCAAACAGTAGATATTTTTTCGTTTCGTACGACCAAATCCACACTACACCAAGACGGATTATTAGTCAGTTGAATGAAAGATTTTAAATTTGTTTCAAAAGTTTAATTGCAGTTTTATTCCATTCATTTTTGAGCTCATGATTTAACAGAGATTAAGTTGTGTGAATAAATATGGTTTGACCTAAAATTATGACTGTTCAATTGCAAGAAATTTGGAGTTTAGATTTGGAGGAAAGAAGTGAGAGACGAGTAAAAAATCTTGATGCTGCTGTTTTGGAATTTTGGAAATATACCATCTCCTGTACGGAGGTTAACATTATAATGATGATGCTCAATTATATTCATATGCATTTAAATTCTGCATTAAGTTAGTCACTTGAAAGAATGCAGAATCTCATATTACCCTTATCGGATTGGTTGGTCATGATTGAGGTTACTTGCCTTTTATCGATTAAAAAATCTTACAGCAGCAGCAGAGAGCTGTAGAAATATGGTAATTTCAACAAAAGAGTTTAGAGTTTAGTTGTACTTTGAAAATTTAATGAAAACTTTTTAATTTTTTAAGTTTGGTTTTGGGTTTTGGTAGCTATTGATTTTTGTGTGGTAATAAGCAGTCTTTCTGTTTTTGCCCTATGAATATTATCGTAAGGAAAATGGCGCATAGTATCGGGAGGATTTTTAGATTCTACTGTCTTCACTTTTTCACATCAGATCGCAAAAAGTCATCATTAGCTCGCCGAGAAGAAGAAAGCCATATAGCTGATGATGAACTCCCAGTCAGTCCCGTTTCGGATTCGATTTTTATATAGAACTTTTTTCGTCAGTCAATTATCGTTGCAATAAGGGCATCAAGTTGACAGAAATAGTTCCATAAATTGACATGACGTGATTGCGATTACTCTCAGGTTAGTGGTAGTAGTAGTAGACGCTATTCCGTTTTTCAACAACAATGTCTATAATGTATCCTACTATGCTCTTATTATGTTGCAATTTTTACTGTTTCTAGTTTATAATGGCAATCTTCAAGCTTATGAAATGTGATATGTGTTGTTGATCTTCTTTAGGTGTAGCTATGTTATAATCTTTATAATTATCTATTGTCAGTTGTAGTGCACGCGTAAACGAATGTAATTCGCTTTTACACAAGAGTTATAAAAATTAACTTTGATACTCTGCAGTTTTATGCCACAAATATATTCTACTGCAATTATTGTTTTAATTTTCAATTCACTAAATAAATTATAATTTTGCTTCATACAGGAAAGGCATCATTTCATTTTTACGGATTTATTTCAAAGTTTTTACTTAGCACTACAAAATAAGCTTTTATATTTCCTAAACGCAGCAGCGTAAGTAGGTAGGTATTTTTGTTCATCAAGGAATACAGCGGAAATTACTTTGACTATAGGCTCCAGTTTCAGCAGCATTTAGTTGAACATTAAAATTAAAACTGACAACGGTGTGATCAGTCATGTAAAAAATTCATTAAAGAAATTTAAAAAGCTAGTTTATAGATTATCATATTTTTGTAGCATCCTCTTACACCTTAATTTTATAATGTTGCATGATTCTACTCGCACCGCATAACTAACGCTTAATAGCAAGGATAAAATTTGAAAGCGATTCGATTCGATAAATTTGACAATAAAATTATTACATAACTTTAATGTTAATGCAACACTAACATTTTGCATTCCGGAGCAGGGTTTCGGTGTGAGTTTACTGGAGGGAAAGTGAAAGAAAAAGGTAAAAGTTTTAACGACCATGGTTGGATAAGGAGGGAAAATACATAGATACATGATTGTGGCGGCTGTACCAGGAGTTGGCGTCTTTTCGTTCATTGTCAGTTTTCCAGGTGTGACATAATAAGCAACAAGCAAGGGAACAAGCAGCTAGCAACAATATGGGACAATATTGGGGCTATATGAAAAAGGCTACTTCCAGTTCCGACTGAGGGTACTTGGCTTGGATGGGATGGTTTCGTTGTTTGTTGCTCACTGCTTCGCTGCCCATTGTTATACTGATGCATGCGTATCTACATTAATGAGGTTTAGACATGTTTGTCCGTCCGTTTTAATTCGAGTACATAATTGATTACGTAGACGGACAGAACTGCTACTAATACATTTCACATCTTGGAAGCAGTTGTATTAACCCCATAGGTTAAACACACATTTTTCACCAACTTTTTCATGTGACTGCTTATTCGAAATCACATGATGAAAATACTAATAATTCAATATTCATATTCGATGTAGTACTGACTCATGCGTATTAAATGATCGATATTACATATATGGGGGGAAGAGGAAGAGACGATTATGGGTGACTGGAATGATGTCAAGTTTCAAGTAATGTTCCCAGCTTCAGCTACATGCTTACACAAAGTAGCCGTTTACTCGTGTTTGCAGGGGGGTTGGTGAGTTTTCATCATCATCAAAATTATCATCCCTCCACACACTCTAAAGAAAGGGTTATTTTGTGTGCGTAGTTTTTCTTATAACGTGGAATGGCGTAAGCAAGCAGTCTACGCAGCAGTAATTTTTTCCTTCCTAAAACTTCATTCGATTCCCTGTGCTGTCAAGTCAATTGAATGTCATGTTGACTGGTTGGTGTTGTTTGTAAACAACTCAAGGTGGAATTTGATTCGTTGGTCGACTGTTATCGTTAATTGTGTAAGATATATACATATATGGTACAGACATATACTAAAAGTAACAAAAAATACCTGTGCATATAAGCTGCAGTTTGCAGCAGCGCTAACGCTGCATTATGTAGCCTGCATGTGTGTAAGTATGATGTTATATATTAATGCGATGTATAGATGTAGAATCCTGTTATAATATTATGAAGTCAACTGAACTATAGGTAATTAACTTACCTACATAGGTAGCCGACCCAGTACGATAATACAATATATAAATATATATATTAGGTACTGTGCCTATTTATTAAGCTACATAAATAAGCAATATTTTTATTACGATGATGCATTGAATTACCCTACTTTATTATAGAGGCTAATATATAGGTACATTTTTTATGGCAGAGTCAATAGTTTGGTAGGTGATAAATGGCTAAATAAAAAAAATGTAACCCAGTATGCTATACAGATGTGAATTTTATAATTAGGTCTTTTTGCGTCGATGAAAGCGTTCCAATTCCAAAGTAAATACATTATTGAATTGCATGATCCGTCCTTCCATTTTATTAGTTTGTTCATGTACCTACTTTCGCTGTAGTTCTTCTACTTTACTCCCGTTATCTTAACGTATTTACGTAGGAAAGGTAAAAATACCCAAGAAATGAAAATATCGTGTCGCCTAAAAATACGTGTATTGTAAATAATTGTACTAATAATGCAAATACCTATGGTACATGAACAATGAACACTTAATTGTGATCTTTTGTTTTTAAAACTTACACTTGTAAGTGAATTTGATGTGTATATTACATATATACACATATCTTCAACTTTGTATTCCCTTCAATCACCGGATGTACATAGCTATAGGTATATACTCGCGCATAGGTACTTATTTTGATACATAGTAAGATGATAACAGGGATGCCGAGCCAAGAGGGTAGAAAATGGTTAACGGGAGAATTGAAAAATATAGTGAACAATCGACAAGTTTCTTCATCTACTGTTCAAATCATGTTGAATGTACAACTTCTTGGTAAGGGGTCCTTCCAAATTTCAAACACCCATCCCAACCACCCAACCCGTCATAAATACATACACACAACTTAAAAAACCAACCAATATTTTAAATACAAAATACATGAGTAAAAGTAAAGGTATTTTAACCATCTGAATGCTATAACAATTTTATTCATTGAAAAGAGGTTTGAAAATTTATTAGCTTTTACTTGTGTAGCTGGTGCTCTATTCTATACCATGCATCCCAATTTTCTCTACACTTTTTTTAGGTGTTACTATGTTGTTTACTAGAGTTCAGCAAATACAAAGAGTAATTTATTTTGTCATTAAGAAAATTGGTTGGAAGTCCATTTTTTACTTTGGTCGGAGACTAGGGCATTGGGAAACTTAAAACTAAAGAACTACATACAGTGAAATGGTGACCATTTTCTGTACAAATAGGAAATTAGTTGAAATTCACTATTTTTACATATAAAACGTATGGAGTTGACAAAATAATATGTATTATGGACAAGTCAAGATTCAAGTCTCGATCAATGCATGCATTTTTGGTATGGGAATATGATAATTAGTTGGGCTAAACACAATAATACAACAGTTATTTTCGCATTTATACTCTCTTATCATACTCACATGGTGGAAAGTCGAATACCTACTAGAGTATCCGCTTGACCTTATTATTACACACATTACAGTATCTGTACTACGCAGAGTCAGTACAGTTTATATTTTATATTCACACATAATATCATATCGTGCTTACAACTTGTTACAACTTCCTCTTCTAAACACGTTTACTAAACATGAGTGAGCTTTTCCTGCTACTACCCTCCGAGTTCAATTAGATGCAGCCATTGCAATATATGCTTGTATGAGTTTCGATAATTGTGCCATTAAAAAGCGTGCGCACACAAGCGTTAAATGTAAACGGCAAAAATCCATACATGTACTTAAGTTCATAATTTATTGCATGATCAATGATGGAGATTTCAAGTTTTCATACACCTTATCAACAACTCAACGCTTTGTCGTAAAAACCAAATCAAGCGCAAAGCTTTTAAAAATTCAGCAAGCAAGTAGGTACATTGATTTAGGCGCAGCATTAATTAATTGTGTACTCAAACTTTCCAGTTTAATATGGAATTTGGATAATTTATGAATCCTTTAATTAAGGTTTGTAGCTCTTATTACGCATTATTCATAAATATTGTTAAAAGTAACATACGAATACTATCCCAACTTTTCGAATTGGATCATTAATTTTCAACCGCCAGATAAAAACTGTTATAAAGACACTTTCAAAATCTGGAAACCGAAAGCCTATCTATAAAATCATTATCTCACGGGAAGCAGGTATTTTCATTTTAATTGCAAAACATCCACCAATACCAATTAAATTAGCAATTTTAATTAGTGCATAATACTATACAATGTTATGTTACAAAAAATCTTATCGTGGCTGTGGCTCACTTACTACTCATCTTACTTGCATGTAAAAGGTACGCGGAGGAACAAAGAACATCGAACCTGGGGCAACGTGACGCACCGAACTTGAGGCAACATTTACGAACATTTTGTGAAGATTCAATGCAAAACATCCATGTGCTCTGCACAAGCACACGTTATCAATCAACAACATCCTTTTGCTTTGCTGGTGCATTCTTGTACACACCTGCATGAAAGTTTTGAAGTTACAATTAATTGTTTATTTAATTGGAGACCTATAGTCGCAAAACATTGTTACTGTTTTAAAAGGAGTATTTCACAGGTATTCACAATTTATTCGTAATTAGTTGATGTAGTTATGTATGTGTAGAAGAAATAGCTGATCTCGTTCATGAATGTGCTGCTGTTTGTCAATTTATCTTTTTTAAAGTTAGTTGTAGTTGTGATTATTATAATTATTGACATTTTCCTTTTGTGTTGATTTCATAGCGCAGAGATGGAAGCCGTGTCCTCGACAGAGGAACCAAGATCTACAGTCGTGGAGAAGACGATTGAAGTTGACATTGACCCAGGAACCCTGCTTGTTTCAGACCCAAATGAAATTTCACGCCTGCAACTAAAGTAAATACCTTAACAGTTAATAGTGTGCCGTACTGTGTTATAATTGTGATTGTAAATACATAATGTTGACTTGTATTCATATTTTCATTTTCGTTTTTTTCCAGTGCCAATCCTTCAGAATATCTGAAAAGCTTAACACGGTCCAACACTCAGCTTTTAATAAATCGCATTTTCTCACTTCCCGTTCATCGCGTTGATGACGTTGTGGTGGCCGAACTTCCAAAACCAACGTATGTTGTGCCCAGGAGTAAGCATGCTCCGAAACCAAGACCATTAACTAAATGGCAAAGTTATGCAAAGGAGAAGGGCATCGTGAAGAGAAAGAAGAGCAGACTTGTGTGGGATGAGATTGTAAAGGTAATTGATTTGTACAAGATTTGGTTTCATTTCCCTTAACTTCCAACTTTAAATTCCCTTTTCCAACCTTCCATCAAGTGTTTTTACTAATTACATTTTTTTGTAGAAATGGGTTCCACGATACGGTTATCGCAGGGCTGAAGCAGAACATGAAAAGGATTGGCTTTTGGAAGTCCCCAAAAACGCAGATCCGTATGAAGACCAGTTTGAAAAGAAATCGGAACAAAAGTCCGAGAGAGTTGCTAAAAACGAATTGCAGAGGTTGAGGAATCTAGCACGAGCCAAGAAAATTGAGGTACCTGCGGCCAAAGGGCTTGCGTCCAAGGAGAGACAGTCCAAAGAGGAGGTAACTGTTATATGGTTGATTAAATAATATTGGATGCCGTAAAGGAATACCGTTTATGATTTTAATAATTTGATGTAATTTTTATTTATCTCTAGCTTCATACAGCGGTTCATGTGGCTCATAAAGCAACAGCATCTTTAGGAAAATTTCAGCCCAAAATTGGAAAACTTAAACCTCAGAAAGGCACAGGGAAGAAGCGTCAATTTGACCCGCTTATTAACAAGGAAGAGAAATCTAAGAATTTAGACGTACTGGAAAAAATAATGAATAAAAAGCCCAAGATTGATGTTGAAACTGCTGTCAGCAGAGCCATGGGCTCTGGCAAAAGGAAGGATGATGACGATCAAGGGTAATGCATGAAATATACTTTTTGTAATAAAATTACTTATATTAAACTACAATATACTTATAATTTGTTGAATAATTGCAGAGGTAACGAGCACAGACGACAGAGAAAAGGTGGACGCAAGAATGGTCAGATGGGAAATAAAAACTCTAGGATAAAGAGGGGTCCCGCTAAAGGTGGGAGTGGGGGTTTTAATAAAGGAGGAAGATCAGGTCCTAGATCAGCACCGAGAAAGAGGAATTAACTTTATTAACAAATAATTTCTTTTACGTATTTTTTATGTTAATGGTTTTCTCGCGCAAAGTTTTCGCTAAATTCAAATCCTAAAGGGGCAAATAAAATTTCGAAACAAAATTGAAAATTCTTACACAATCTTATTTACACTAGCCGTTATGATCTTATTTGCATCAGAGTTCACAACTTACAAGGAAATCTTATTGTTAGCACATGAAAAGGTTTCCAATTTAAAATCCATTTTTAAGGTATTAAAAATTAACACATTCAACATTTATACAGCATTTAATCGCAACAATGCACGTAATGTAGATTAGCAGAAAATTGTATAATATAGTCAACATACTTTCATTCTTATATAATTTAAGCATACGAAAATAAGCTGTGATTATGTATAATTTCAAGTATTACTTGTACTATAAATCGATCAGTAGCCATTATTTAGCTTTGTACAAATGATGGACGAAGAAGGGTAAAGGGCAAATAAGATCATGAATTAGAGAGTATCAACATCAAAGAAACAACGCCAACTAATTTGCCACTGAAAGACAATGTGGATTCTGAACTATGACTGCATAGAACTAAAGAAAATATAGGCAGTAGATAAGATTTAATATAAATAATTGTGTACAGTAAATGACAACAGAGAGGAATGAAAAGGACAAAGTTGGAGAATGGTTTGTCAGGCAATATCGTTCGGTATACAAATTGGCAGTACCCATAAAGGATCGGGTTACCCCATCTAACTAGCTAAATGAACAGATAAATAGTATAATTAACAATAATAATACAGGTTATAGACTTACAATTAGGGAAGCTTATAGACAGCAAGACATACATACTCAAATAAAGCTGCGTATTATGATACTCATTAAAAATGCTCTCTATATTTCCAATTACATGGACTTTTAGACCGAACGTATCTGCTGTATATTTTTTCATTAATATGATGATACATTTTGTTTCATTCTTATACGTTATATTTGGCCACTTTCTTAGGTAGCACCATTCATTAAACAACGTTTCTCTGCATAATTTAATCAACAATTATTAACAATGTTGATTGTACATTATTCCCATTTAGAACAGATACACAGATAGTTAAATAATTTTGAAAACTAGATTGCTTAACCGCAGCGTAATATATAATGTAGTTTGCTCCTTAAGTCTGCACTGTTGTTTCAGAGTTACGGCTGTCCGGAGGAGAGTGAACCTTTTGGGCAGAAAAAAGCTGGCTTCTCGTTGTTGGAATTACAGAAACTGGAGTGGCCGAATGCTTCTGATCTCTCTCCATAAACTCAATTGGGTTCCTACTACATGCACAAAATATGTACATGGGTAGCATGGAACCAGAATCTTTTTGTCGAAGAAGGCGTAAGACTAAATAGCAAATGTAAAGGTAGATGAGGGAATTGAATATTCCAATGGTCTGGAGAAAAGGAAAAAGTCATAAAACGTAATTAGTTCACTATTTCCAACATGCTATTAGTGGATATAAAATTACATTATACACTATTTTGGACCATTTCTCTTTCACGCCTCATTGGATTACACTTAACCCAAGGCCATGTTAACAACTTTGTGTGGAATGCGGACTTTTTCTGAGAATTGGAAGCGGAAGGAGTTGAGGTAGGGGCAACTTGATACACCGCATTCACAAGGTCATGGTACTCTTTAATTGCGACTGGACTTTGGTTTTAATTTGTTTCATTAATTAGAGTAGGTAATACACTTTTAAAAGTTCACTTACAGCTGCACTCGTCTTTTCCATCACCCCACAGCTACCAGGATAAGTTCCAGACACCAGAATTATAGACGTCACTAAAATCAAAACCCCGCCAATCATGTGGAACAGGAAGTCCTGAAAAATAATTTGGGATAAAGCAGTTTAGGATCTATGAAGCAAATTGTATGTATCAGAAATCAGAATAAGTCATGTTAGTGTTTAGTAAAGCACGAAAAAATATTCCCAAAAAACAAGCTTTAATATTGCATTGCCAGCATAAAAGTGTTTTACCACGGAAGAAGAAAGGTCACAGAGAGACTTGGAGCTCATAATTTATGTAATCATTGGATCTGGTTACTTTTCACGGGTCATTACTAATGTACATTTGGCAATTTAGAATTCAGTGTTGGTATACCCAAAAGATACATAAAACAGATTTATATTTTTCCACCAACTACTATGTACGTATCATTAAACTTTTGTGTGTGTCAACAAAATAGGAACTGACTGGCAGATGTTCCATCATCCAGTTGGATTTATTACCAGTTTTTTTCTCTTACAAAATTCAGCAGTCGCTTGCAAAAGTGATAGTGACTAATTCCTAGAGAAATCCCTGACAAAAGCAAACTACAACAACAAACTATTAAAATTAGTCTGGCCCGGAAAGTACGTGCTTTATTTGAAACCACACATGTGCTCCATAAAATTATTATTATGTTTTAGCTGTATAAATAAACACACAAACACACAGTTTTTACTGTCAATAGCGTCAATACCCGTTAACCAAATTTTTTACTCGCATTATTACCCCTGGATGTATCCGCCACATTATCTTGGACCATTTCCCATTTCAAATGGATGAAATGCAATGTTTTTTGCAAAAAAATTAGTCATTAGAAAGCATGAAGCAATGTGAGAAACAGGATAGCTCTCTCTAAAAAACGAGTAATGTTAGTAGGAATTATAGTTACTTCTATGATCAGGACTCTCACCATTCCTCGTGACGTGCAATTGGTTTTGAAAATGTCGAGTATTGTACACATGAGATGCAACAAGGAAAGGCAGAATATGACCAAGACGGTAACCAGAAAGTAAACGTCATTTGTTTTCCCACAGGATCCCACTGCTCCAATGATGACATCAACAAGTCCCAGAATCTAATTAATAATAACAATAAAAAATTAATTGTAAGTTTTCCACGTGTATATAACTCTTAATTTATAGAAATTTATTTTCTTCCAACTTACAATAGTAACCAGCTTCAGTCGAAGCGTAGGATCCGTAGCGGTGTCCACTTTGAAAATCATGATGATGCAGCCTTGCTTTTAGCCTTCTCCAAGTTTTCAAGCGTTCTTGCACAAAATTACTAGCACGAACCGTTCCATGATGATGTCTGCCGACGCAACACCACCGAGCAAGTAATCATGTTGCATGACTTGCTCGTTACTTTACCCAAAAAAGCTTGCTTGCAAGAACGCTTCCACCACCACCGACACTGACGCTGCATGCAAAAAGCTTTCCTGAAAGCGCCAAGCTATCTTTATATCGCAGCAAGGGCGAATAAGGAAACGCCTTCCTCCACAATAAGAAAAATGCTATATTATTGTATAACTTTATGTTTATGGTGAACTCTGTCTAAAAGCTCTTGGCTTTGTTTTAGCAATGTCCAAAGGCCAAGTCTGAAAGTTCACAGTGAAACACAAGTTGCACTGAATACATTCATACGATCATGATCATCAACAAAGCCTCCGTAAATGCGGTTTAACGACAATATATAAGGTCACGCGTCATCGCCACCAGAGCTAGTAGTGCTAGCATTTTATTCATTAGGGAATATGAGAGATATATAACATTCATTCTACTTGATTCGGTCGAGTTTTATTGAAAATTTACAACATTATTACATTCTGACGAAATCATCATAAAAAAGTAGACAGAGTGGAACAGTAAATCGATCCGTTGTGAACATTGTGAATGATGAAATAATGATGAACTGATGATAAATATTTTACATTGTATGTCCATCATTCGTTCTCTTTTTTTGCCGATCATGATGTGATGAAGATGAACACATTACAATGATCTGGTAGTGATCATTACTTTGTTTGACTAGGTATATAAAAATTTTGTCTGGAATATTGCAACCTTTTTCCGCAACCTAGTTCCTGCATTACTTTAGGATCAGGATTTTTTCCAAAGAAAGATTATTACAGTGGAGCATGATCTTCTGTTTCGTGTCAGATGCCTACTTGAAAAGCCCTAAAAAGATTACGACGACTGAACACTGCTGCCAGGAGCATTGTAATAAGAAAGAAAATTGCCTCATGAGAACAGAAGCCATATTCGTCCAATAAGTAGCAGCATTCATTTTTCTTATTAAGAGAGGCATTATTAAAATAAGGTCACGCTATAATTTATATCGTCGAGTGGAGAGCAGTTGGAAAGAATGAGGATAAAACTCCCATTGTTGATAATAATAATAAGAACCATATTTTTTAGTCAATTGCAAAAGTGAGTAAAGTGAGATTGACTTACTTTTTTGCTAATGTAGAAAATAAAGAAGGCGAAAAACAGGGAAACAGGGCAGCAGAATTTAAATATAAAAAACTATCGTAATATGCATCGCAAAATGTAAAAAGGCGATAAAAAGTGAAGTAGGTAAGCACACTGGTTTGTTGTTAGTTCGCTGTTCTAAAGCAAATGAATGATAAATGTATGGGAATTGTGATGATTCGTCTCATTTGTCATGTCCGAGCTGAACCCAAGAAACATCAAGCTACGAGCAAAATCGTACACACGCATATTATGTGTTGTTGTAGGGAAAGCTAAACAATACAACATAATGCGTTGAAAATTTTTGTATTGCGTTGTCTCCGCATAATAGCAATACTCTCAAATCGTATATACTCAACTGGAAACAATAAGGAAATTGACAAGAAACATGCAAACAAAACGAAGAAATGTCTGTAGGACAGTTTGGCACCACCAAACTATGTTGTATGACAACAATAATACCGATATCAGGAATTTTGAATGCTGTTTAGATCGGGAGCCTTTAATTGAAAACAATAATTTATTTGTAATCTACCGATACTTAAGGCTTGTCGAATTTTTAAATGGAGGCGTTGTTTCTCTCTGCTTGTGTCCTTTTATTATGAACAAAAAATGCCAATGAACTAACTGTCGCGAAAACGGAAGTTGCAGTAACGAGTTCAACTCCAAAGTCATTCGGCACCTCCAGCCAATTTAACCATGTTCCATTGCCATTTACGTATGCATTTCTCACCGCGATCTTATCACAACTTGAAAAAAATATGGCTTTGCCATTCATTACTGCTTTGCAGACTAAAAGTAACTAAAATGAGTTGAACAACATTTCTAGTGAAGGAAGTGAAAAAATGCTTGCCTCGGTTCTTTTGAGATGTTATACTAGCAATCGTACTTTCACCCCTTTTCTGTTTTGTGATGTAGTATGTTTTCTTCTCTCTTAATACGCATGTTGATATGTCATGTGCATAGGCTAATGTTTACAGTGGTTTCGTATAGTCGTCTCGTGTGTGCTGGCACTGTGGCAGGTCATTTTAAGGTAATTGCTCATTTGCGTGCTTTATAACGTGAAAGTATTGATTCGGAGTAGCGACGACGGTTCAACTGTTTTGTTATTTTAAAATGCATATGAACTTACCTTTCTACGTGTACTCTTGTAACGTATACAATATGCAACTGAAGTGCATGATTCATTGAGAAAAAACAATGCAAGAATATTTTCATGCTCTTAATAAGGGATTTGAAGTTTTGAGAACATGGCCATTGTAAATTAATTATAATGTGTGTTAATGTAATTAGTAGACTAGTAGACGTGTTATTAAGAAGCAAATTCACACCATCTCACCCTGCATTTCTTATTGGTAATTTGGTTTTTATATAAATAGGGTGAATTGGGCGTGCATCTTACTACAGGAAAGGGTGGATGATGTGTTACCCTGTTACGCGTTATCTATATTTCCCAAAGACTCCAATTTCTTTCATGTCATCACAACATATCGTCATTATCACAGAAAAAATACGCCTAAAGTTTATGACTTTCGGTAGACATAGGATGGATAATGCAATGAATAAGGAAAATGAGAGTGAAATGACATCGCAGTTTATAGTCGAAACCTCATAAATACACATTCGATATTAGATCATATAGCGTGCCATTCCGCCAATCATAATCTACTCCAATTTTTTATCGTCTCATCTGTACTCAAAACAACACATCGAAGTAGGTTCACAGTTAGTGTCATGCATTAGGGAAACTAAAAAAGTGAGGAAATATCCCGCGTAGGGCCGGAAAACCCACAATTTTCACTTGCCTGTGCGATGATGGTCCTTAAAAAGTCCGTTTCGCATACAGACATGACAGGGTGTGTCCGACTTTCCCCCGATAATGCGAAATTGATACGGTTTTATAACTGACACGCTTCAGCAGTTAATATGTAACCATATATGATAAAAATCATTCTTGAGTCAGGTTTTATTTCATAAGCCCATCATCATGTTAGCAAGTTAGTGACCCGGTTTTAGAAAATAAAATGATATAACATGTACATATTTGTAATGTAGGTATACATTTCTTTCTTAATTATGACGAATTTTGTGGGTTTGTGCAATGTTTATGCAATTTAATCCAAGATCAAAAATTTATATATTTTTCATTAAATTCATTATAGGGAAATAAAAAATAAACCAGAGCTTAAACATGATGGAATATGATTGCATGACTAAACGAATATTCACACGGCCATTAATTTTCTAATGATACTAAAGTTATTAATTAAATACAAATTATGGTTGTTGTGAATCATGTGCGGAAAGTCTAAAGGGGAAGCTATTCATTAGACACACACTGTACAACTAGTAGTTTGCTTCCAGCAGAAATTTTATTATTTCTGCATTCATTCACTTTTAGCACTTTTAGGAACTAGTCCAGTTATTTTCTCTCTGATTTAGAGCATTCATTCGAAGAATTAAACAGAAATACACTGGAATAGGATCATTCTATTGATTTATCAGGTGAATACTAGATACATAATATTATGATTTTAATAAAATTTAGTAACTAATCATAATGTGAGCATTATATATGTTTGAGCAGATTAGTTCATCGTTTAAAATGGAAACTGAACTGCAACTGGGTGTGAGCGCTGCCATGCTTCAAGTACTTGGCTATGTGGGTTGTCTCACACTTTTCATTTTGACCCTGAATTTGTGTGTCAGCCCGTACATTTTCGTCACTGCTTGGTTCTCTGGAAGGATGTGCACAAGTAAAAAGGAAGAAGTCGAGATTTTGAAGTTTGTAGAGCAGGCCAGAAGAAGCAGAAAGTTGAAAGTAACATGATTCCAGTGATTAACGACAGATTTTATGCATTGTACATGATCAATCTATTGGTGTTTAACAGGGTGTACGTGTCTCTTGATGATGTATCATGGCACATACCTAGTTTTCTAAGTTAATGTTAAGTGGGCTTTATTAATAAACAAGTGTCAATATTTTGATTAATCATCAACAAGCGTTTATTATCTGCGTTTCACTGATTGATGGTATTGATTCTTTGACATAATTTTTATACAATGCATAAAAGTACTATAAATAGGTAGGTTAAAAATCTATTGAATCAACCAATTAATTGTACACGTAACATTTACTGAAGTTGTTATTGTCTTGTAATCTTGATTTATGTTTGTGATGGATTATCAAGTAAGTACTTTTCTTTGCGTAAAACACCAGAAAAACCAGTACTCCCGAGAAAATTCAAGAGGAGGGAATTACATTGTATAACAATAGTTTTGTGTCATAATATCGACGGAAATTTTCAAATGACTTAAGCCATGCTGATCAGCTTCATGAAAACTACAACCTAATTGGATTTTCTGTTGACATAAATCAACACAGATTATCAAAGTATGGTGTTCAAAAATTTCATGATTTGCTGATGACCATCTCACGTTACATTAATTAATTTACTATGAACTAGTATTGTGGATGACATTGGGCATTTAACTAGCACACGGCTAGCCCCTTCGGCGCTGACCCGTATACTGAAGAGTAGCCCTTGACCTGGGCAGTCGAATGACACAGGTGGCTGAAATAAAGGGTTCGACCGCCAGGGGTAATTTCTCAATTTGCCCCAAAAGTGTAATTTTACCATTTAAACTACGCATTTAACCTGTCTCACCTTGCCCCAGAGGTTAGGTTAAAGCTAGGGTAGGTTATAGTTAAATCAGGGTAAAGCTATGTTATGTTATAGTTAGGTTAGGTTATAGTCAGGTTAGGTTATAGTTAGGTTAGGTTAGGTCATAGTTAATTTTATTAAAGGTAGGTTATTGTATTGTTATGCTAGGTTAGGTTACAGCTAGATTATAGGTAGGTTATGTTATAAGGTTTGGTTACGGTTAGGTTTTGTTATAGTTTGTTTAGGGTAAAACTATGTTAGATTACAGTTAGGTTAGGTTACAATTATATAAGGTTACAGTTAGGTTTATTTATGTTAGGATAAGATAGATTCTCGCGCTTGTTTGGGGTATGTTGGAGACAGGTAAATGCTTATAAAACATATTTTGGGGCACTTTGAGAAATTGTCCGTTGAGTCGAATGCCTCATTTTCGTCTCCCGAGAGTAGTGTTATTCGTGTCCCCAGGTCAAGAGATTTCGATTGGTATAACTTTTGTCCAAAACTACGACTCTCTCGGCATATTTGCAATCACATTTTATAACCTAAAAGTAGACCTTGCATTCATGTTATGATATGTCAATACAAATTAATCTGGAAAGTCCTTCTTACAGCCTTGTGCTTTGAAGGATACTTATTACCACGACCGAAATGTCTTACTGGAATAAATGAGAACACGATAAAACCGAAGCTGCTGAAATTTTTTCATTGGTATTTCGCAGCAATTCTTTTCTACTTTTATTAGGCAGAGAATTTATTACGAAAAGAAACCCGCCATTATCAGCAACAGTTGGTAAGGCAAAATGCTGTAAAATTAACAAAGTAGTGTGATTTCTTGGCAGGTGGTAACGGGGATCCTTACTGCAATGACGTCATTAACGCATGACAAGCCGCCAACATTGTTCCCGTGTTTGGTATGCAATCATCAAAATATTTATCAAAACGAGGACGAGTGTAAACCCGAAATAAAAAACTACCGGAAGCGCGATTTATGTGAAATTGAGAAATGTGACATTTAGTTCAACTTTCCAAACACTAATCTTGAATTTTTCTATCAATTTCCAAAATAATATATTTTGACCCTTTGTTGACCCTAGGGCCAATGGAGCCATCACCAAAAGTTGGCCGAATTGACCCATAGTGCCGTGACGAAAAATGATCAGCATAAAATTCTCTATCAGATAAGCATATAACATTTTTTTGCCATAAGGATGCATGGTTACCTCATCCCCCACCATTCCAGCGGGGTTGACCCCCGGAGGCCCAAAATCAATACCGAATTTTCTCATGACCTGGGGTACAAAGGGTGCCCATGGTTTATTCAGCCACGCGCGCGCGCTTCTTGTGACGGACAGGTAGACATTGAAAGTCTGTAATTTTCTGTGGATCATTACGACATACTTAACTAAGTTTTAGCCGAGTTGCAGAATCTAAAGTCTCAAAATGCCTAAAATATTGACGCCGGAAGTCGAAATGTCAATAAAACACTTTTCCAAGGGGGGAAGGTCGGAAAAGTCAATCGTAAAGTGCTTAGAAGTTAAAGATTGCGACGTTTCCAGAGCCGTCGTACATTGTGTGATCAATGGGGAAGATTATCGAAGAAAAGAACAGAATCTGAGACTTCAACCCCCCAAGAAAACCCACCCTCGTCCCAAACGTACCTTGTAGGTCATTAGAAGGTCCGGAACATGTGTAGCAAGGAAAGCCCGCCAAGTCAAAGGAAAATGTCCAGGCAACTTGGTGCGTCTAACGGAACTATCGGTGAGATAATTCATGATGATTTGGGTCTCCAGAGAAGGAAGAATAGCATAGTATATGGCTTAAAGCCATCGCACATTGCAAACCGGAAGTTGAACGGTACGAACCTGTATGGGCGCCATCTTTCTAGAAAAAAATGGGAGACCGTTGTGTCATTAGATGAGACACGCTTCAGGGTCGATTATTACCAGGGGAAAATGAAGATTTGCCATGTAAAAGTTGCAAAAATGTTCCATCAAAGTGGAGGTGCGAGACACGGGAAAGATTTGATGAGCAAGTGATGATCATTGGCGCTATCTCGGGCCGTTGTGTATTTCCCGTTACGAAGTTGCCTCCAACTGTAAATATTATTGCGAAGGGATATGCGGAGTATATCCTGAAGCCTTTGGCGATGTCGAAATTACCAGAGTTATACACAGGGGATGAATATAAGGTGTCCATCCACCATGATACAGCGTTTTTACACATGGCAAGGGAAACATAGCTGTATTCGGAGGAATTGAAAGAAAGTAATGCACCAAAGCTAATTTACAATTCCGATATATCCGTCAAGTCACCTGACATCTCTCACGTGGACTTCTGCGAATTTTGGTTTGAAAACGAGCCATCTGAAAACGTCGGGTCAGCAGTTTGGATGGTCTGTGGAAATATGCCAAAGTAGAGTGGATTATGATTCCTCGTACCCTGGTCGGCACAGTATTTAAATCGTGGAAAAGGAGATGCTGGGCGGTAGTTCATAAACGTGGCTTTCATACCGACAGAAGAAATCATTCAAAAAAAATTCGTATTTTAAATTATTCTAATTATTAAAGTGGCTGAATAAACTATGGGCAGCCTTTGTACCTCTATGCCAAGTTTGAACCAAATCGGTCAATGTTAACAAAAGTTATAGTGTTTGTTTACAGACGTTTACGGACACACAGACATACAGACAGACAAACAGATCAATCGCAATAACTACCTTTATAAGCATTTCATGCTTCCGGTAGTTAATAAAGCAAATTTTAACGAATCAAAATTATTCCAGATATTGGGAACAGTGGTCCAGGGTGCTGTTCTGCAGGGGTCTTCCGGTGATCAACTCAACCTCATTTCTGTAGGTATACAAATCAACTGGACCGGATAGTCCGTGAGTCATATCCTGGACGAGAAAGTGGAAGTTTCTTTATTGAATGTATTACTTGAGCGGAACTTCCAGGGTATGTTCACATGTTACTGGAAAACTATTTAAAATGTAATTTCGACAGACGTTTGTTTTATTAGGGTATTTAGGAGCAGTCGCTCTTCTCTTCCGAAAGAACCAAGCAGAAGCCACCTTCCAACAAATTCAAGAAGCTCTTCGCATTCAGGCCTCCATCCCATCTCATTGGAAGACATTGTTTGCACTTGTGCCATTGTGGACGTATGCTCATAGATCAATTTTGAATACATTTCTGGTATTCTATTTTATTAGCACACACTTTAAAAACAAATTATTTTGTTTTTATTGATAGATGTCAATGTTACCAACCCTTGGCCCAACAACTGCCACGGATGGGGCAATGTCAGATTCAACAGTGCTGTCGGAGCTGTTTAATAGCTTGTACAATTTTATCGTTCATGATGCCAAAGTTTATTTTGAAGTTTAATCGATGAAAATAATAAAGCAGAAATTAGTAAAAAATCTTGCATGTATAATAAAAATTCATAATCACTGTTGTGTTCCAATTAAATGACATTTCATTACTCTGTTTTCCTTGAACTCTGAACCCAGACATTAATAGCAAACTATTTTTGGCAGTGATACTGTTATTCCATATTGTTTTAAAACTTTTGCAATTGAGCCATTTGGCAAACAATGGATTGGGTCATTAAATATTTGCCCTTCTGTCTATCGCGGTATGATTATTATTAAAATGTTACATTTTCAGTAATAATATACAAACAATAAGTAAGATTAGAGTAAGTAACCGGCTCACAGTTGTCATTACTTGTCATTTCGCCGGCTCTCCTGACATAATGACGGTTTGATATCTAACACAAATATGTCAAGAGCCCTGCAAACCAGCAATATCGCAAATAAATATTGTTGCTTACTGCTTATTGACAATGGACAACAAAAGTACAAGGAAAAGTCCATGATGCAGCATTAACTTGGAACACAAACACACAATGCTTGGCTGTTTTAAAGCTTATCAGGACAGACAGAAAAAATTAAAATGGGTAAACAATATGTATATACTCAGAATTATAGTTTCATGAGCAATTATATCAGTGAAGATGCATAGCATATTATGTATAACGATCTACTAAAGTCATCTTGTTGATATGAAAAATCGTACGTGGAAATTCTTAACCGACGCGGCGACACCGTCGCCGGGATTTCGTGCCTCCCAGCAGGTAAATTTGATCCAGCAGGGACATTCGAAAAACAATTTGACTCACCAAGTAGAGCAGGGACATTTTGGAATCTTGGCTCAGCTTATAGAGCAGGGACATTTTTGACGAGCACTGACATTTTTAGCAAACAGGGAGATTTTGGAATTGTCGCAGGTATATTTCGGGTAGAAGCAGGTATAATTCGGTTAGGAGCAGGTATAATTCGGTTAGAAGCAGGTATAATTCGGTTAGAAGCAGGTATAATTCGATTAGGAGCAGGTATAATTCGGTTAGGAGCAGGTATATTCGGTTAGGAGCAGGTATAATTCGGTTAGGAGCAGGTATAATTCGGTTAGGAGCAAGTATAATTCGGTTAGGAGCAGGTATAATTCGATTAGGAGCAGGTAGATGTCGGTCAGGGGCGTTTTGCAATTTCGTTAAGCATGTACAGCAGGGACATTTAGGTCCAGCCGTGACAATGGCAAAAGTTGCGTCTCCGGGACATTGGTAAGAATTTCCACGTACGTGAAAAATCATATACCTATGTTTAGCCATTAGTACAGTCGAACTAACTAGGTTACGTGTGTCGTGCTCCACTGGGGTTTTTGCACATGACTACTATACTATTGTCATCCGCTATTTTATGTACTACCGCAATTTGTCTTGTCCTTAGTCCCTGTATTAAATTAATCCTGTTGGATACTAATCATGTGCATGTAGGTGAAGTACATTTTGCAGGTTACTGCGGGCGTGCGTATAAGGGAAATCCACCATCATTCATCATGATTTATAATACCTAGTTAATCAAGATTGACAAGACAAGAGAGAAGAGAAGAGGTTTGGAGTTTCCATGCTTTGCAGCTTTCTATAAAAAGAGAAAATTTGCTGATTTGTCTCATCAGTCGCAGGTCTTCTTTACCGGTATCGGGTTCAATTTTTAACAAACACAGCAGCATCATGAAGTTCGCCATTGTTGCGGCTTTGGCCGTGGCTATCTGCCACGTTTCCGCAGTCCCTATCATGTCCGTAGGACTCCTGTCCAAGCTAAGGACCGAAGGTGTTGCTGATGTGATGATTGTCTTGAACAACGAAGTCGCCCCTGTTGTTCAATCAATCAACAATCGTCCATTCTTAAATTCAGCGGTTAAGACTACGGCCATGGTCCAGGAGCTCCGAGAATTTACCACACAGTCTCAGCAACCAATCGTTAATTTCCTTCAAAGGAACAGAGCCGTCGGGGTCAAGACCTTTTGGATTACCAACCGTAAGTTCCAAAATGTCAAACTGTGGATCACGTAATTTGGACTTTTGGTATTATGCATTCTAAACCTTTGGACATTTTGACGTTACAGGTATTTTTGTCCCGCGCGCAACTCTTGAATTACTAGAGGGAGTTTCAAATACTTTTAGTGGCGCCATATCCGAAATTCGTGAGCAGATTATCGCACATGTTGACTACACTGTGAATGGAGCAGATTCAAATCCCCGGGCGCTCGAATGGGGAGTAAACAACATTAACGCACCCGCTGTCTGGGCTGATGGTCATACTGGACAGGGGATTGTTGTATCCCACATTGATACCGGTAATTGATTGGCATTTAAAAAGAGAACTGTAAGTACTATGTAGTGTGCAAAAAATCCATTAATATTGCGATAATGTCAATAGGAGTTAGAGTTTCGCACGAGGCCTTCGCTGGAGCTTTTCGAGAAACCCACTCCTGGTTGGATCCCTACGTAAGCTTTTTATTATAATGCATTAGTCCATTATGCTTTCTACGGAATAATTAGTGATTAATTTGAAATATGGTTAAATTTTCAGACCTCTTCAGCAAATCCTATTGATGAGAATGGACACGGTACCGTAAACACTGTTATTCTACTTACATGAACAGGAGCTCGACCTTTATATATGTAGGACAAATTTCAACAATTGTTTATTTTTTATACTTCATTTAAGGCACCCACACGATGGGAACTATAGTCGGACGTGGAGGGACTGGAGTTGCCCCAAATGCGACATTCATCACGTGCAGGGGTTGCGACACCTCAGCTTGTACTGAAGGTACCCATAATTTAATATGGGGACTTCGGTATAAATTACCCTGGCCGGGAATTCATATTTTACGTAACGTTTTTTTTTGTTTTTAGCCGCGCTTCTTTCTTGTGGACAATTTACAACGTGTCCCACTCAACCTGATGGTGAAATATTATAAAAAATAATTATATTATAAAGCTTTCTTCCGCATCCTTAACCAGAAAACTAATTAAAATATTTTTGCATACAGGTTCCGATGAAGATTGCAGCAAGAAGCCAACCCTTTCTTCCAACTCTTGGGGAGGCGGTAATGAAAATGCTTGGTACAATGATGTCGTGAGTGCGTAAGTGAAAGTCAATATTAACATGGTTGACCCATACAAAGTCCACATACATAGTCATCCATTAAATTAAATCATTGTTCTTTGCTTGTCTGCAGCTGGAGGACCGCCAACATTGTCCCAGTTTTTGGTGAGTCCATTTATTCAGTATCTGATTATGGGCAATTTACATGAATCCTAATTGACATTTTCATTGTTAGCCATTGGTAATGCCGGTCCCGGATGCCGTAGCGCCAACAGTCCAGGAGATCAAACTGGGCTTATCAGTGTTGGAGCCACCACAAACACCAACGCTATTGCATCCTTCTCTTCTCACGGCCCCACTCTTGTCACCAGCAGAATTAAGCCTGAGGTCGCTGCTCCTGGCCAAAATGTCAGGTCTGCTGCCCACACCGCTGACGACGCCTATGTTGCCTTGTCCGGTACCTCCATGGCCACCCCTCACGTTGCTGGCGCTGTTGCTGTCTTGTTGTCCAAGAACAACGGCTTGACCTTTGACCAGATTGATCTGCTCCTCAAGGAGAACACTCTTCGCCCACGCCTTGAGCAAATCATTTGCACCGGTGGTGGTGTCAACATTACTGACGTATGTAAAATATATACATACAAAATCCTTATATGCAAAAATTTCACAATAGTAATTGATTTTTTATTCTTTCTTTCATTAGCCATGGCCCAACAACTCTTACGGACACGGAAAGATTGACCTCAAGCTTGCCGCCGATGCTGCTCCAGGATCCGCTTAAATTATTAGAGAATTCTAATAACAATTTGCTTTTCTAATTGATTAAATAAAATAAAAAATTGGGAATCAAAAATAAATATTTTTCATTCAACATCATTTTATTTTTCTATTTTCATATACGCTGTGGTTGCGGTTTAAAGTTTGCCACAATGTTATTCTTGGAAATTTGGTTTCATAAGCTAATGCTAAGTTTCCTGCAGTCAAACTGATCATTTGTAGTTAATCAGTCTTATCATGCATAATAGTGCAGCAGTAAATATGCTTTCAGGAATTTTATTTCTGTTTGCTGTCACTAGTATTACTGCTCAGGGTGTAAAGAATGACTCTGCAGTAAAAACTTTTCTACAAAAATGCCCAGACTTTAACGATTACCGGAACTCTACGAGTGACGACATTCTGCTGACCATACCTGGAAATTTGACCAATTCAAATGAAACGGTTGATTTTCAGATTGACACAACACAAGAATATGAACTGCCGTGTTCAAAAAGTTTTCTCAAAACTGTAAAATGGGAACATGGGGAGGATTTGAAACGTGTCAAGTCTAAAATCAAAGGTGAACGCTTGAGGTACAGTGGAAAGTCTTCGAGTCATTTTACCTATGATGGATACTTTCACGAGGACACTCATTACTACAGCCCCAAAGATTATTGCGTCAAATCGTAAGAAAAATATCAATTTAATTGGTTTTATACCTAAATTTGGTATGGTCTAAAAAAATCTGTTTCATTATGAATAGCATTTCAGAAACGGAAATTGAGTTGAGAATATGCAACGTGAATTGCACCGGGGATTCGTCCAAAATATGCATCCCAAAATGCTGCGGCGTAGATGAAATTTTGATTTACTGGAACTTTACCTGTAGGAAAATTACAGCACAGGAGAGAAAGTGGAAGTCAAAGATACATCACACTTCCTATCCCCACATGGAAATTATGGATGAAAATGACTTGGACAAAATTCACATTTATCGGCAAAAGTTAAACTGCGACTTTTTTGAGCAGTGGCCCTTGTGAGCTTTGAGACACTTTGAGAGCAAAAATTAAAGATGAAATGGACTTTGAAATTCCGTAAATATTATTTCAAACTTTCTTTCTCAAGTGAAAATCATGGTGTTTATTTGGAGGTATGTTTTTGCTCCCCGCTAGATGGAAGTTGTTACCGAATAAACGACCAGTTTTCCTCGCTCCCGATCGAAAATGGAAGCATATTCCAGAAGGACAACTGCATTGATGGATACGCCAACTGGGGATATGGAGGAAACGGGACATACTTGGGGAATGAAGATGAGCACAGTGTTTTGTTAATTTGCCCAACTTCCAGTTCTACCTCGGATTTTGTAAGATTACATACATTGGCTAATGAAATCGAATGACATATTTTTATTGAAATGTGCCCCTGAATTTTCTCTTAGAGTATTGCAAAAGCTTGGACTTATTCAGTAATACTGGTAGTATCTTCCATCTTTCTTGACATATTTAACAATTGTCACTAAACGAGGCGGAATTGCAAACAAAACATGAGAATAATGGCAACAAACAATGAATGCAGTCGAGTATCATGAGTCACCACCATATGGCCTAAACCGAGTGACGGCGTCAAACCATTCGTACAAGTTTACCTCGCTGTGTGCTTCAAATAGTTTAATTTTATCTTATATTTTTCATAAAGTATCTAACCTGTTTTAATTAAAAACATTTTTCTCTGCCACAAATATTATTATTCCTTAAAGATATAATTAGTACTAATAATTATTATTTGCATCAATAACTAATCTGAATTTATGCCTTCATATTATTAAGTAGTTAAAGCAAAGCGCAAACAAGTTTCAGTTGTGCTTATTGGTGTATCTATTGGCGCATTCGGTGGCAAATGATATGTTTAGGTGCAATATTTAATAGCAAATGTGATATTCGAAAGCAAAAGTTCAATTGATTAATATTCAACGTATATGTTGCATGTACCTTTAGTATGTTGTTACGCCCTATTCATTGTGAAGTGTTCCATCACTTCAATATAGCATTACATTTTACATCCTAATCATGGTGCAAAATATGTAAAATGAGTTGAAAATATGACCGTATTAATCCTACATAACCAAACTACACCCTAGAACATATTTTTGATATACATTATATTATTCCACATAATAATCTTAATTATTACACAATAGCAGCTAAAAAAATTATCAATACGAAAACTAAATACTAGAGAACCAGTTTTATATAAATATTATTCATTGTATCAAATTCATCATAGTATACCCGTCCCTTCATCTATTCTTATAAAAAAAGTACTCAAATAATTAAAAAAAAGAGAATATCCAAAATTACAACTATATACTACATTACCGTTTTAATATACATTATATTTAGTATTAAATTCACCATACTTTACTTCAAAGCCTCTTTTCCCGATTACTACACATTACCCCTTGCACAGATACATATTTAAAAAGGACTTTAACTAAGTTGAAATCATGATATTTATTAAATATTATGTTATAACCTAACATATATATATTATATGTGTATTGATATATTATATTATGTTATAACCTAACATATATATATTATATGTGTATTGATATATTATATTATAAATATCTTATTCTTAACCATTTAAACCATCCATACATTAAGATTATTGTTACCATATTTTTGCATCTAAAATATTCATAGTCTATGAAAACTGTAATAAAGGCTATCAAGGATAGAATAATAACAAGTACATCCATTAAAAATTCATTTTAAAATCTTAAATACATTAATGGCCCCTTAAATACCTTTGGGTACTAACATACATTTAAGTGCTGAAAATATTTAATTATTGGAAGAATTCAAAACGAAGCATATTAAAACTTAATCTACATTCTAAAATAATTTTTTGATTTATATTTTTTGCACCAAATTTTGTATACAATCAGAAATTGCAGTTACATTACACACAAAAAATGCAGATGCTAATCCAAAGTTTCGTGTAGAGGAATATTTTGCCTAGCTCCATTGTTCGCAGTGGTTAATCCGTTTAGAATTTCAGTCTTTAACATGCAACCTTGCTAGAGCTCCGGATGTAAATACTGTGCGGCAAATATAACATCGGAATTCCTTCTGGGCTGTCACTGGAGGATTAGCTTTGTCCTGTTGAACTGGAGGTTTTTTATACGTAAAATTATGAGATTGCAGGTTGCAGAGATTATACCTAGTCTGCGCATAAAAAGTGTCCCCAACTCAAACTGGATTTAGTGGCTAATCTTTTATTTCAGATTCCTCTCACTTTACACAGTAATTAAGTAGTATATATTGTTTTAGGAAAATACAATAAATTTCAAAATGGCCGCCACTAGCTTTCACACACGCCTTCAATCTAGGTCGCCAGTGTGTAATGGCGGCACGGATGGTTTCCTGGGGAAAGCGCTTCATTTCTTCACAATGGATCTTTTTAATTTTTCCAAACTTGCGTGAGGAATAGAGCAGACTTCAGACTACAACTTTAGCCAAATGGAATGATTCAGCGGAATGAGATCTTCCGATCAAGCGGGCCACTATTCCGTGGAAACAAAGTCCGAAAAGGACTCCTGTAATCACATCTGGACAATTTTAGCTTTGCGCGACGGTGCTGAGTCTTCCTGGAAGGTCCATTTATATCCGTTGACTAGGCAGGATGTCAGTGATTCCACAAAGGGTTTAAGAATGTAACTGAGATAATTCTTGGCTCTAACCTTAACCCCACTTTAACAAAATGGATATTTGTCCTGCCATCCCAACTTACCCCTACTCAGACCATGATGCCAGCATGGTGATGAGTCCTATAGACTCGACGTGTTGCAGGGGGAATGCCCGAAACTAGGCGAGCGTAAATCCTGTCGCTTTGATTGTTGAAAGATGCTTCAGCATAATAAAATTTCTTCTTAGTGAAAAGGATAGTTTTCACACTTTCAGCCCCGTGCAGACGTACCAGAGATATGAATCTCTCGAGTCTTCTGGCCGTTTTGGGAATGGTCAGTAAGTGGCAGGTGGTTTTTTCAAAAGCTTTCAATCCCCGGTCATATTTCAAGGCTCCTCGGATTGAGTCCTTACACGTATTCATTTGCAAGACCAGCTTTTTCTGTGACCGACAAGGATTTCGGCGAATTCGTTCTCTCAATGCCTTTAGCATCACAGGAGTACGAACAGAGAGATGACGACCTGACCATTTACGTTTTTCAACACTTCCGGTTTCATGGTACCGTTTGAGAGTGGGGTAAATTAACTGCCTTCCAATTCCTGAGTTCTTGACGATTTTGAATATCTCTTCATTGCGCTTTCCACTGCGATGATGTTGTAAGATGGCAACACGCTGCATAACCGCGTATCCTATTTGATTCGATACCTACTAGATCGGCTGATTTACCCTAAGTAGCATAAATCTTGCTCTTTCGAATGATATATCAATTTCCCTATTTTTAGCCATGATGGCCAACACAGTAGCCATTTCAAAAGTGGGGACACTTTTTATGCGCAGTCTAGGTACGCTTACTCATTTCAATAGCCACGTCATGTTCTGTCTTCATATGGATCCCCAGTATACCAATTCCGTACTTTACACTCTGACCTCTGCTGTAAAATGGACATCTTCCACGCGATCTGTAAAATAGCAAGAATACCAGACTTTTTGATTCCCATTGTCGTCAATGATGTTGTCACTTCCTCATTCGTGTCGCCGGTCATATTTTCTGGCATTCTCTGGAAAAGAACCATCCATTCATCACCTTACGAATCTTTGCATATCCTTTATATATCTTAGTTATATGATTTATTTTTTATAAATCACTCTTTAATATACATTCGTAATATTCCCTAAATGTTCTCGTAACTCTTCATCTTTTTGTGCTTGCAATATTAATAATAATTAACGAAAAAGTGATTAATAGTATCTTTGCCACTAACCCGTTTTTTAATGAATCTGCAACCATCCTACACCGATTATCCTTCTTGTGCTTCTCCTGGTTGCTAACCATAAGCCCACATATTGGGCACGGTAACTTTATGTTTTTAGGTTTCCGACGCATTGGACAGAATTTTTCGTGCTTCGTACAACCGGACTTGGTCTGGGACATATGATTGCAATACTGACACTGATACACATTTTTATGCAGATTTACAGTAGTCTTGTTCAAGGAGTGTCTTGAGATGCCATTCTAGATGTTTTCGACTGTTGTATTTCGTGTCACAAAGGTCACAATCCAACGGAGGTTCTGTAGCAGCGAGAAAAGATACGTCCAGTTGGGCATGCCGTGCATACTGACCAGTCTCAACCATGTCACCACACATACTACATTTGATCATATCATCAGGCTTGAATTTAGCAGCCCCATCATGATTCTCTCATGGCAAAAGTACGAATGCTCAGGGAACTTGCACTCACACATGAACTTCGCAGATGTCACACATGAACCGTACACTGCCATCTCCCAACCATATGCAGTTTAACATCTGTTTAACAGTTTTTTCTGTCCATTTTCTTACCTTTCGCATGATGCACGGTTTTCAACCTTCGTTTTTTGGTTCCAGACAAGTTTGGAAGTTTCCTGGGAAAATAATTACATTTACCATTATCAAAAGGCATATCATAATTGACTTTTCCTTCTTACCCTTTTTTAAAACTTCAATCAAGTATGTTTGCATGAAAAAATATTTTGCAGTTTTTAGGTGTTGTAAATAAAAAAGAAGAATTAGAAACCGCACTAACCCTTCGTATGACGCCAATGTCGCGCTTAAATCACTTCCGTCCTACTGGCCCGCTGCATTGTTCTTAATTTTCAGTTGTTGGACAAGCATACATGGCTTCTCGTGCCGCGTTTTGTGAGCTTTAGTTTTAAGTATATCCCCACAGTAATCACACTTGTAAGGATTAGGTTTCTCCTTCGCAGATTCCACCGTAAGTTCATGAGTCTTTTCATGGAACTCGCATGCTATCTTTCCAAATAATCGAGCGTCACATAATGTGCATGCTTTATGATTTAACGAGGTACTGTATAACTGTATCCTTTCTTCCAGCGCGTGGACTGCGTAGAGACTGGCAATTTTCATTTTTCCGCAGAAAGAACACTTAATCTCTTCATCAGGTCGGTGTAGACCAGCTCCCATCAGACATTTCTCATGACATCTAAACGAATGCTTAAAGTAGCAATTACAGGTTACCCACATGTCGCACGAATCACACTTGTAGCGTGATCGTGCTGCCCCTTTATATACTGCAGCTGATTTAATCTTGACAGTTGGACGGAAATCGGGTGGATAGTTATTTCCATCTTCATTCTTTTGACACGATCTAATGTGCCTGTCGTGCCAACCGGCATGGCCAAACAGTTCTCCACACTTGTCACACCTAAATGTCTTGCCAAGGTTTGCATGAGCCTTCTTTACATGACCATTTAAGATAGCTGTAGTTATGGCCTTAAAATTGCACAAATCACAAGGGTAAGGTCGGTCCTTTTGCTCGGTTAAATTATGTTCTTTTAGTCTCCGTCGCGAGTTGAATTTCATCTTACAATTTGTACATTGGTAAGTTTTAGCAATTCGTGTCCTTTTGGGCTTGCACGTACCACAATATCTACATTCTGTCATTTTATGGCACAACCTTACACCGTCGTTTCCCCATTCTTGCGTAATTTTCACTAATTAATTTAACCAAATAACTGAAGCTTTGTATTAGACATGTGCATATGAAAAATTGAACAAGCATGTCTGTCCGCCTGTAACAGTGCATTTTGAAGACGCGCCTGTGCCTGCGCCCGCCTGTAGGACAAGAAATACTTTCCGCATGTGCCTGCGCCTGCGGGCGCCTGCAAAAATATTTATTTGCCAAACAAGCATTTTAAATTTCCAAAATACCTTATTTTCAATCTCGTTTATTCAATCTTAAGCATACACTGTTATGCAGCATCAGATATATAATGAATCATTGTTAATGATGTATGTATAACGTATAACATAGCGGCTACGGTACTCCCTCCCAAAAGGGTACGCTTGTCATTTATCATACGTCCCGTCAAAGAAAATACTCTCTCGTCACGGGCTTGCGATGCGGGTATTGAGAGGATTCTGGAAGCAACAATCCTGAGTTTTGGAAAATCAGTCGAATGTCTCCAAAATGTTAAAACGTCAGAGCCTGAAATAAGCGACAACAATGAAGATATTGTTTTTCAATTTTGTTGAGATTAACTAAATTAGTTAACTAATCTAAATGTTGTTTGCTCTCCTACCAGTGTGTTTTACTTTGGATTGCAAATAGCAGGTCAGCTCGTCCGGTTTTTCAACAATGTCCTCCTCCATATCCGAATCTTCCAGGCTTTCCAGCGAATAGTCTTCCTTTCGCATTTTTGGCGATGGCTCGGCTTGAGAGGCTTCTTCTACGGCTGATAAACATTTCTGAATTTCCTCGTATGCTCTCTTCCGTTGTTCCGGTGTAGCAAATTTCAGTGTCTTGAATCTAAACGTTAATTATATACATACATATATATATATATATATATATTACTACTTTTTAATGTAACTACGCCGAGGAACTTACTTTGGATTTAAAACAGTAGCTGAATAATGAAGTGTGGTCACTTCGTAGTATTTCGCGATGAAATGCTTCAAAGATTCCTTTAAAAGTATGATTGTAGAAGAATCCTCCGCTGATGTAGCCAAATGAGTCATTAGTAGGTTGTAATTTGGAGCCACTTTGTCAATTGTCACAACATTTTCGTCACTGAATTCCTTCACAATAATTTCTATTTTCTTCAGAATAATTATCAAGTCATCCACTAATTTGTCATCAATGTTAGAAATCCTGTGCAATTCTTTCTTCGCAAAGAGTAATTTGGACACATTCTCGGCGTTGTCCTTGTAAGACTGCAGCATAGTTATCTCGCTGTTCCACCTTGTAGGAACACACTGCTTTAAACTTGTCTTCAGCGAAGCATTTAAGCCAGATCGTTTAAAATATGTAACTAAAGTCTTGACTTGATCAATGGTCCTCCAAATCGTTTCTGCTCCAATGTCTTCCAAGTTGGACGAACTGAAAGCCTTTTCAATGGCGTTATTAATCTTGTGACACATGCAAGGCAGTCGATTTTCAAACACGCCTATGACGTTCTTCCCGCTATCAGTTACAGCCATGGAGTCGGTCATGACTTTGTCAATGACCTTGTCCTTATCATCAAAATATTTTTCCAAAATATTTCTGCATTCCTTTCTAATATTTTCAGTGGTCTTTTGTACATCATTAGGAAATTCCTCACATCCTAAAACGAGACATTTAAGAGCATAATTTTGATCCAGAAAGTGGCAAGAGAGAGACATGAAGTGTCGATTGCGTTTCGTCTCTGTCCACAAGTCAAAAGTGTACGTAAATAGTGGATAAGACGGAGAAAGGCGAACTCATTCTTAACCACTTCAACAACGGAGGATGCAATCCGGGGTAAATTTTCTCTGCGTAGCTGCGTCCTATCCTTAATGAGTTGACCTATGGGCTGTTGTCCAAACTTCGCAGCAAAGTTGATAAGCGCTTGACCAATTTTCTGAAATCCGCAAGAACTGACTGTTTTTAATGGCTGCAGGTTCTGTGCTAATCCAACTAGTATAGCGTCATTTAAAGCGGCGACATGCTCCTTTGGAGGTTTCACTGGAAATAACTTGCTAATTTGCAGCTGACCAGGTTGAGCTTGCGATCCGAAGCTTATTTCCGGGACAGAGCATGAATGTCGCACTAATGAACGAGTTCCTAGTTTACTATTCCAACGTCCACACGTCGGATGTGCCAGTATTTTCCTTGTAGGACAACCTTTTTGATCCACATTTTATCATTGAATACAACTCTGTCTTTGTTATTTCCTTACTTTCAACAGAATCACAATTATCACCAGTTAATGACATTTTTATTAAGAAACTTAATCTGGTAACAAAACTGAACTACAACAGCAAAAACTGTAATTTAATTGATATCCAGCCGCAAATTAACAACACAACATGCATACATACTCGTCACTCGTCCTACTTGAAGTAGGTTGGAGGATGGAGATGTGTGAGGCTGGAAGGAACAAGCCGTAAAAAATTTCATTCACATGAGAATAAAACATTCTGGTCGTTTTACTCTGCAAAATTTGCAGTGCAAATTATTGCAGGCATTTGCAGGCGCCTGCAAATGTGTTCATACAGGCCGCCTGTGCCTGTAGATGCAGAATATTATTCCTGTCCGCCCGCCTGCGCCCGCAGGCATTTTCAGGTGCCTGCAGGCACAGGCGGCCCATACACATGTCTACTTTGTATAATAAAAAATTGGGATTTACGGGATCAACATGTAACTGCTATAATGAACAAGAACAGTTAAAATCAGGAGATAAAAAAGTTAATTTTTTTCACTTTGCCGATGTAAGGTTTTCTGTTTGGTTTTTATTACCTTAGTGGGTTACTAAAACAAAACGTAGCGGTGTAAACTATACAACCGGAGCAAGTACCTCGCTTTGATTTGTCTGTTTATGTAACTTCACAAACTCCAATGTTGGATTTAGCCAGTTTAATTTTCACAAGTTTCCAATTGGAGTCTAATGACAAGTAATTATGCAGTTTGTCATCTAGCCTTAAAAAGAGAACAAAAGTAGAGGAAAGGTATTCTCATAGTATATGCACACAGTACATGAAATGCACGAGCACATGCTTTCACGTTGTAATATTCTGTCGAGTATGAACTTCAGTTTCGGCGTTAATATATTCAATATATTCTGCAGTATAACAATACTTTGCTTGGAGATCAAAACAAGGCTACAAACTTTAGAATTTCGAACATTTCAAAATATCTAAACTTATTTAATCTATTTTCGATAATGAATCCTAAAGTACATCTATATTTACGCGGGAAAATATATTTCGGTTTAATACTACTTACAGTTCCCCCATCGGATCCGTTTCAATCATATTACGCTTCATTTTCCGACTAGATTGAGCTAAACCTAAAATTGTTAACCTAACGCAATCAAAAAGAAGACGTTACAAGAAACTTTCCTCCTACCCATATATGAGGCGAGTAGAAACTATTGAGTCGAATGCGAAATAAAAAAATAATGTCGTGTGTTTGGCATTGGACTTTCGGCCATGCAGACACGAGCATTTCGTGTGGAACCCGGATATTTTTGTCATCCGGTTGACCCGGATCGGTTTGTTTTTTACTTGTGCCTGCGAAAATGTTAGATATTTAATTAATTTAATTCTTAACTTCAGTCAACGAGGAGTGCATATGTAAATCATTTTTGAAATTGTAGTTCTTTTCATCAACTTTATCCGGATTCTACTCTATTTTATTTTAATGCTCATATTTTTGCTTTGCAATCAATATACAACCTTTAAGTAACAATCATAATCTCTATTTGCATAAATAATTAAACTCACCTAATCTGCAATATATCAAAATTAAAAAGCTAAATTCTAATTTACATAAGCAACTTATTCCAATAATTACAGATACTACAGTTTAATCAAAGTTATTCATTTCATTATTCCAAGAATTCACAACTATTAACTAAAAGGAAAACATACAATCTCCGAAATGTGTCCGAAATCTCCGAATAACGAAATGGGGGTCCAGTCACATTTAAATGCTGAACATAATTACGCTGAGAAACAACAAACCTAAAAAATAAAATATGGAAACTTCACCCTAGAATACATTTTTGATATACATTATATTATTACACATTATTTAATTTTATTATTACACAATAGCAGTTAATTTTCGGCAAATTCAAAAATTCCATATCATTACGAAAACTATATACCATAAAATCTGGTAAATATAAATAAAATTCATCATACGAAACACGTCATCCAAACTTTCTTTACTTAAAACGTACATAATTAGTCAATTTAGGGAACATCTTGAATCTAAAGATTATCATATAATATATTTTACATACATTAAATTTTAGTATCCAATTCGGCATACAATACTAAAAAGCATAACTTTTCTCAATTACTATCAATTGCACAAATACATATCTTACGCAAATTACATAGGACTTAATTAAGTTGTAATGATAACATTAATTAACTATATGATGAAGCTTTTACTTTTACTTTACTTTTACGATCCTATACTTTTACTTTTACGATCCTATAAATAATTCCACTTACAGTGTTGGCATACATTTAATGTATGATGCACAAACTCCATGAAAACTGTATAAAAAGGCTGGGAGGGATAGAGTAATGATAATTACGTTCATTAAAAATTCTTTTTAAAATCTTACAACTTAAAATACATTTATGGCCCCATAAATACCTTTGGGTATCAACGTACATTTAAGTGCTGAAAATAATTAATTAATGAAAAATGGAGAACAAAGCATAAAAAACATACGTATTATAAATTTTTCATATACATCATATTATAATCTTCCTATACTAGGCATCTTATATCTTGAATTACTACACATAACACCTAATTGAAGTGAAATTAAATACTAGTATAATGGAATGTCTTGCAAGGCTCCTGTGTTGGCCGTGATGAATCCGAGCAGTATCTCGCAATCCTCGACATGAGATCTCGCCAGTGCTGAAGAGGTGAAGACCCTGTCACACAAGTAACAGTGATAACCGTTTTCCTCTGTCACAGTCCCATTTGCCTTGTCCTTTCGTACTGGAACACAAACAAACCATTAGTAAATGTCATTTGCTAGCAATAATGAAGTCACGTAAAGGTTTTGAAAATGATTACAATTCAGTTTCTTTACATACATTTTTTGATATCCAACTTGTGCTCTCTCTTCAAATGCTTTCGGAGTCTCCTAACTCCCCGGCGCGTTCCACTACTGCTAAAGTCGCATTGTCCACACGGAAAGATGACTAAAGATACTGCCTTCTTAGCTGCATTTATCCCTGGCGGTTCAACTGCCTTAGCCGCTGGTGCTGCTGCATCATCTGCTAGCCTATAAAAAGTGAGAATCATACATTTTTTATTTATAAGTATTTTTTAATACAAGATGAAAAAGACTGAAATGCAAACTCAGAACAAGGGTGTATTAGCCACAAATTATAAATGGATCGCATCCATAAAAGTCAGATACTTACTTCGTCGTGCGTGAAGATTTTAATCGGTGCTCCGGCCCACAATACACCCTCGAACCTTCTGTCCTTTTATGACATACTTTACACCGTCGCTTCCCCATTCTTAAGTATTTTTTGCTAGCTAATTTAAAAGAACTGAATATTTGTGTAATAAAAAAGTTAAATGAAAAGACCCAAACGTAAGTGTTAGACTAAATACTGTTTTTTATGGTAATAATAAAATGATCAAAAGGTTGAAACAATTAATAATTTTACACTTTCACTTTGCTGAAGTCATGTTTTGATGAAGATAAGTGGGATGAGTTGTTGCTTGTTATGATGGAGAAACGCTGGAACTTGACCAGAATAATTTCAGAGGATGTTAATGGAATGCAGTCAGAATGGCAAAACCCAACATAGCACGTGATGTAGGCTTGTTTAAATTTTTCCTTTCGTAGTCTTAGGGCACAATAAAAAATATCAGAGCGTACGACCGGAGCAAAGTGGCATGCTTGAAGATTTTAACATGATTGATAGGTAAAAAGTTTTGCGACACTTAATATTAACATAATCAAG